>VWYI01019932.1:1385-110884 GCA_013399455.1 Anthoscopus minutus | reverse complement strand
TGTTCTGTTCCTTAGCAGGATTTAGTCATGTCCAGTTATAAAGACATCATTGCTGTGCTTTGGACCTGGTGTGTTCTGGTGGCCTGAATCATGTTCCTCCACTGCACCTCATTGTTATGGCTAAGGGAATGTGCAGTGCTGTCATCCCAGTTAGCTGGGGAAGAAGCTTAGGTCTGATGTTCAGCTTCTGACACCTGATCAGATAAATCAGTTCAGAACAACCGAGATGCTGCCTGCTGGGCCAGGGCTGCAGAGGCTGCTTCTATTTTAAGAAGGCACACGGTACATTTAGCATACTGATGGCAGCCCTGCAACTGGCAGGAAGTTGAGTGATCTCTTCTAGGAAAAGCAGTTTCAGGTACTGAAACAGCACATCTACAATCTTTTTAGCCTTTATTGTGCATCAATTGATAGTGAAAACTTTCACTGAAGTCCTAAAGTTGAGGCAGGTCACAGGGATTCGTGGTGGGTGTGTTTGTGTGTGAGGTGAACACTAATCCCTTAATGGTATTAATTAGACCTAAGCAGGTGTGATGTTCAGGCTCTGTTGGCATCCTAGTACCACACCTGCTGTAAGAGACTACAAAGTGGCGTTAATTGGCACCATTTTTTCAGACTCACTTTGCTCTCTGCAATGTTAGCAGAGTTTGTTAGGCAGATATATTCCTCCTTCCAGCTAACACAGTGTTGGTTGTTTTGGGAAGATAGAAAAAATAACCTGTATGGGTGGAATTTCTTGGATTTTGCTTTAACTTCTTTCTTTCCTGATGGAGTAAAAGAATGCTGTGGGTCTTACAGCATGCTGCCTGATGTCCCTAACAAACAGACTGAGACTGTTAAGGAACATGGAACCGATTGATTATCCTACTGTTAATTAGACCTCTACTTTCTCACATGATCACTGCAGTGTCAAATCAGGTAATTCAGCTGCCTGAATCTCTCATTTGCAGGAGGTTTGCAGGATTTGGGACAATCTAGGTTTAATTAGCTAAATGACAACACCTGTAGTTGCAGAGAGCCTTTGCAGAAGAAGGCAATCATTGTATAGAAATAATGAGCATACACAGTAAACTCTCCTCTAACCAGCATTCAGAGTAGCCCTTAAGGTGAAGGGGAGGATATGGTTTTAAATTTTGTCTACTTTTTTGTTTCTTGAAAAAACCCAAACGCCCAAACAGCAATCAATTACAGAAGAATAAGAGAAAGGCCACCAGAGTTGCAGGGAATAATTAAGGCTCTTTTACTTTCATACAAGTGTAGCTACAGAAAATGTATTTAGTCTAATGTTGTTTCTGAAGGCCAAACCATTCCATTTGAAAGAAAAACTTGCACAACTTTTGGAAATCTTTCTGTCTTGAGGTGCTTTGAGGGAGAGGCTGTTATAATTTTTTTTTGTCTGCTTTAGAAGCAGAAATTATTAGTACATCTGTAGGTAGGAAACCATTGTTCCATTCATCTCTTGGCACATGCCCCCCAGGTGTGTTGTACTTGTCTGTTTGAAGACAAGTCTGCTGTTAAAAATTTGTTATAGACAAGCTCCAGGTAGAATCAGAGCTGGTTTTGAGTATAGTAGCTGGAGAGAGGTACTCATGCAGTTTATGCAGTGCTATGTTTGCTGGTGTGCTGCTCAGCCGCTGATCTGTGAACAGAAAAGGGATGACAGTATCAAAGAGCCTTTGCCTTACATCTGACAGGGTGGTGCAAGAAGAGCAGATCTGGTATATGGTACAAACCTCACTGCTTCTAGACCCTTATCTGTTCTCTAATTCATACAATTGGGAAGACAGAGGTGTAGGAGAAACAGCATATGTAAGGAGGCACAGAAGATAGGAGGGAAAGAAATAGGATAAATTATTTGTGGGAACCAGACCTTGGATGTAGCAGTAGATGTTTTATTCATTCGAAAGACGAACAGAAATTATGGTAGTAGAGAGGTCAGCCTTGGGAAGGGAAAGGAGGAAGGCAAGAGATGCTTTCTATCCCTGCTGCTCTCTCCTATATCCCAGAAGCATTATTTGCTCCCTGGAGCAGTGCTGATCTTCCCAAGCCTCCCTCTGCTCTCCACGAGATCTCGTTCTGCAGAGCATCCTTGAGGCAGGAGAAACCAGTTTGGCTGCCAAATAAAGACCTTCTGAGTGGGCTCAAAGCAACCCTGTTGTCCCCCTTCATCCCAACTCATGCTCAGCCTTGCTGCTTCCAGAAAAATACTGCATGTCCTCACACCTGAGAGTCAGAAAGGCTTTTTAGTATGGCTCTTGCAGTAAAATCAGAATTTTATGCCATATATATTACGTATGTAACTTTGAACTGCTGCAAAATGTAATAATCAAATCATAATTCAGCAAATAATTAGAAAACTCAAGGATCATGTTAATTCTCTGCTTGCTGGATCTGTTAAATGGGTGTTGCAGATGTCCTTGAAGCTCCATGTGCTACGCTTCAGTCAAGACAGAGCAGGAATGAAACTCAGGCCTAGATAAAGTAAGCCATCCCTGTGTAGGTTTTATGCAACATTGTAGATGTGCTTTAATGTTGAACCATATGCTTACAAACCACTTCTCAAATACCCAAGGACTCAAGTAATTATGTGTATGTTTTCAGATTGGTGTTTTAGGCAGACTGACATTTTTAATATACTTTAAATGGCATGTCAGCAAATAAAAGTAGAAGAAAAATTGTTGTTAACTATTAAAATAGTAAACAACTTGAGAAAATCATCTTTCATCACTTACCAGCAGAAAGTGAGGTAAAAATACAAAGCTAAGGTCTTGCTACTAAGATTTTTTTATATACACATATGCTTCAACTGTGATTATTGTCCTGTTGAAGTGAATTAAAACTCTTTTTCTCTAGAGTGAATTAATAAGGCTGCTGTCACATTAGAGTGTTCTGTTCAGTAATTTTTGTGTAATTTCTTGACAATGTGATGGGTTTTGTTGAAAGTGAAGTGAATCTACTAAAATAATATATACTAAAATAATATTGTAAATGTAACTTGTTCAGACTAATGACAAATCAGTTTATGAACTGATAGACTTTCATTTGGTTATATCACCTTTTAATAAATTTATAACTTTTAACTATTAATATAGATAGAAATACATAGAAATCTAGAAAATTATCAACAGGAAGGTGTTTCAACCAGCACTAATCTCAAAAGTTTAGGCAATTTATCTGGGGGATTGTTGCAGTCTGAGGCACTGCAGGATGGAGTTGTTCTTGCCTCGGTGCTCTCAAAGATTAACGAAGGAAATCCCACTGCTTTAGAATTCTTGCTGTTTTCCTATGATGGTGCTTTCTTGTGAGCATGTAATAGGGGATAGATCTGAATCACAGATCTGAACTTCAAAAATCTTTGTCTGGCTCAAAATTTACTTCTATTTCTGCTGCACAAAAGAATGGTGAAATTTATAGTGGCTTTCAGCTTTGTCATAGAGGTGAAAAAGCTGAATTTAATGGAGATTTATTTTGAATGTACCTGGAGTAATTTTTATTCATTTAGGAAGATTTTTCTTATTTAATTTAAAGTTGTTAAGGTAAAGGAAAAGAGGTATGATGAGTTCAGCTAGGTGAACATGTAATATCATATTACATTTCTCATCAAAGTATAATTCTCATTTTTGAAACAGTTGTCCTTGTTTAATTATTTTAAAATGAATCCTTTTCTAGAAATGTGTACAGTCCTTACTGAATCACAGCAAGGAGCTGTACAGGATGTATCCCATGTTGCTTTATTAGGCTGCTGTGATGCCCTTGTGGCTGTGCTGGTATTTTGCTCTTCTTCCTACCAACTCCTACCTGATGCTGTGCCATTCCAGCACGGCATCTTACGTGTTTTGTTATTCTTTGGTGTTTAGGCAAATTTTGAAGTTTATAGGATGACCTACAGGGTTTCGTTGCTGCTTATTATTACTGTTATTGCAGGTATTCCTGCAGCACATTCCAGCTTTCATGTGTCACATATTTGTGGCAATTTTTTTCTGAAGAGAATAAAATTCATCAGATCAAATGAGGTGCTGCAAGAGTGTGTGTTCTCAAAATGCCTGCTGGGATTAAGGGCTTAACTTGGATCTACAAAGTCTCTGTACTCAAATACTGGCACAAATTAATCCCAAACTCCTTATTCTACTGTTTTTTCAAAGCTAAAGGAGCTTGCTTCCATGGGCATCCATCTTATTTGAGCTACTTTGGAACAGAAATTTAAATACAAATAAACACATATACAAATTTTAATGAAGTATGTCATAGAAATATATCAGATGCAAATAGAGTGGAGTCCTACAATTCATAATGATTCTGTATACATTTTTCTTTATGTTTACTGATTTTTATGTAGAAAATCAAGCAGAATGTTTGATTCCTGTATCTCCTTTTAATTATACACTCAGGAGTGTGTTATAATTACAGTCAAGGTGCAAGAGCCTTTCACTCATAAGTACTTGTTTCTGTAAGCCAAATGACAGTAAAACTATACTTACTATTTCATTTCTAACCTATGAACAAATGTAATGCCATTTGCTGATCAGTGATATTTTCTCACCTTAGTAAGCAAATAGGTGTTAGTGTATAGAGGGAATACTTGACAATGAGGAAAATATTTCTTAGTACTCTTGCTTTTCTTTTCAGCACTTGAAGATAACATGGATCAGGGATTTGGAATAAAAGATGTGTTTCACATGCATTACCCTGTAGGTTAGAAGTGTGAAAAACTGATTGAATGTTGTTCAGTATTTTATATCACAAGAATAAAACCACATATTGTGCAGTATTTTCTATAAAAGCTGGATCAAATGTCCACAGATTACTTACCACATTGTGAAGTGTGTATAAAACTTCTGTTCTTTGATGATTTTGATGAGGTCAAACAACTTCAGCTTTGCTGAGCAGCTGTTTCCTTGGTAAACAGTGATTCTGCTAAGTAACACATTCTCTACTGATAAGTAGCTGCTTACAGGAGCTCTAGTTTTTTACAGAGGAAACCATATAACTTTAGAAATGCTGGAAGCTGAAACACTAATGATACCTGAGAGGATATGGCACTGTATAGATTTGACTTTACAGGCTGTGGATGAAAAATACCCAGCAGCAGCAGAATAGGTTGAAACTTGAGAAGGAGACAACATTTTATGAGTTTCAAAATTAAAATCTGTATATAAAATTGTTTTACACATGAATGGACCACAGAGAAAACTTTTACCTTTTTCTTTCTGTAGTTGAATAAATTTGGTCTCTGTTTGGAAACACTGTTCTCCTTATGCAACTCTTCACTTCTCCTCTCATCCTGCTCAAATACTGGTCAGATTAAGTCTTTTCAGTCTCTCATTCAAAAAACAAGTATAAAGTAGGAGTTACACTTTTATCATGCCCTAATAGAGGAATGAAGACTGTGAGTGCATACCATGGGCAAACCAAAGATTTTTCACATATTTTAGAAGCCTTAATGTAGTATTTATAAGCAAGGTTTCAAGGATATTTCCACGAACAGGTATTTGGATAAAGGCAGAGTCACCACAAGAGTTCATAGTTGACAGTGCTCATATGAGGCCACACTTAGATCTTTTCTTAAACATTCTTTCCATCCAGTGGCAGGCTTTGGATTATGCTGGTGTTTAAATATTAGAACTGAAGAATAGGCGAAAAATAACTGTGCTATTTAATGACACAAATATTGAAAACAGAGAAAATTTGAGATGGATCTTTGTTTATTTGATCTACAAAATCAAATAAATTTGCTGCATTAACAGTAAGGAGGGGGAGCAAAAGAAGAAATCTAAAGTCAAAATAATTTGATTGTGATGGTCATCTTCTATTTTCCCATGCTGTGGGAGTTATTAGTCCTTGCAAATGTTCAGCCCAATGAGCAGTGTGCATCTCAGCCCATTTTTTGAGCTTCAATCTCTACTGATTTAAAAAGTGAGAAGGAAGAGACCTGTACAGTGGACTGGGGAGCAGCTGCTGTTGTAAGGGGAAAGACAGGGGAAGCCAGAAGAGAGAAAATGAATAATGAAGTGGAAAACAATCATACACATGTATTAAAATGTTTTAGTCATGGCCTTCTCAGGAGCCTGGGTGTTTTCTGAGCAGAAAGAAAATTATGGATTAGATGACAAATTGTACCTAGGAGTCACCACCCATGTGAACAGAGCTGTTATCCCTGACTGGGGACATTCCTTCTCTGTCCTAATTATACAGAGAGGCATTGTTGTTAACCTAGAATGAATTTTTTTCCCCTTTCTTCTTTTGGCCAGTGGGCCAACAAGACAGTTATTTCCACAGTCTAATTACAACCACAGAATGTATATTTTTCAGAAAGTAAAGTTGTTGCCTCAGCCTCCAATTCCCTTTTGGGCTTAACCTTTCAAAGCAAAATTGCCAGTTTGTTCTCTCAAGGCTTTTAAGTTGTTCAACAAAGTATGAAATGACTGCAAAGTAGTAATGAATAAGTGATCCATTTGGCTTTTACTCAATCTACTGACATAAAGAAATTTTGGTTCCTGTGTAATTGCTGTACATAATTAAAGCCAGGAGTGTTTACTGCTTTGTTCAATTTCTCTGCTTTAAGCTAGTTTCCTTGATGTGGCTGTACTGTGGACTGGATGCTTTGGTTGGTAGGGCCAGGATGATGCTGGGATAGCTTGTTTTCTGAAGTAGCCAGTAAATCTAATTTTCCAACTTCTGTGTTGCAAGATCAGCCAGTCCTTGGTGCAAGTCAGCCCAAACTTAGTTTTCCTTGCAGTCAATAAAGCTGTCAGCACAACAAAGGGGCAATTTGTGTTTGTTTCCCAGGCTGAGCACTGAGGAGGAGGCAGGAATAGAGACCAGCGTGGTGACTGCTCTGCACAGGCATTTGTGGCTGAAAAAGTCCTTGTGGGGCTGGAGAGGCAGCTGTGGCAGGTATAGAATTTCAGCATACTACAGCTGTTTCCTTTAAGAGCTCTATTCTTCCTGTTTTAATTATTCTAGAACCCTGTCAGAAATAATTAGTATTAAAAGGTCAGTAGCAGTTTCCACTTAATTAGTTCTGTAAACATTTTTTTTAGAGAGAGTCCCACAGGGATATTTTTCCACACACAAATAGCAATAAGAAGTGGCTCTAGTGGAGAGTGAAGCTCCCTGCAGACCTTGCAGGGAACTGGAAGCAAGGCACAGCTGTCCCCACTGCTACCCTGGGGCCACAGCTGGGCTGGAGCTGAACCCCAGACTCTGCCTCTGGGCACTGCCCCAGCCTCACCATGCTCAGCCAGAGCTCCCCAGGCACTGCACATCTGCTGGGGGCTTCAGCACCGGGCTGAGCCCAGGACAAGGCACTTGTGAGAGTCCCTGTGGTTCCCGGAGGTCCCAGATCAGTTATACCACATCTCTGTGTAGCACACTCAAAACTTGTTGTGTGTGTAAGGGCAGGGCTCAGCCTTAGTCACTGCTGGTATTTAAGTCTACCACCAGCAGATTTAAACCCTCACCCATATTAGGGGAAGGGTGAGAATTAATTCTAGCCACAACACAGCTGACTTTATAAGTGACTATGAGCTAACACTGAGTTAATATTTTCAACAGGATTTATGACATATACTCCTCAAGAAAAATATTTTAAAATAAATGTGAGGCTTTCACTGCATCATTTCTATACCTGTAGCCTTCTTCCTATCATGTTTTTGTGGTATATCTGCTTAATCAAAGAACATTACATTAGAGAACATTCCTGTTAGTATTCTTTTACTTTTCTTCTGCCATGTGTTTGAGATTTTGTGATATATCTAGCTACATGGCAATCATTAGTTTAGATGAGTCTAAATCTTCTCTGTTCTTTTCCTATATTTTGCTACAGAGAAGTATTACAATTACCTTTCTGTTATTGTAAACACCCAGTCAGAGTGTCCCTCAAAATCAAAGTTGGTTGTTCTTAAAAAAAAGCCCTTAATTGAATTTTAAATTTCAGTAAACTACTGTAATACTGTAAACTGCTGTAAAAAAGCAGTAAAATTGCTGAATACTGAGAAGTAAACTTGGTGTTCTCAGTTATTTCAGGCTGGTCTAGCTAAGAGGGAGTGAATTTAAAATGGAACAAAGAAATTCAGCAAAATGAATGCAAAATTATTAAGAAAATAATTCTTATTGTACATGCACAGGTAAATGCTGATGCAATTTTTTTTACAGAAAAACTTTTATAAATATTCTTTGACTGTTGTGTTGGTTTCCTGCTATAGAGCTTTGATTAGCTTTATTGAGTAATGTATTGGGGCTGTAGTTTAGTTGAAGAATTCTTGCTTATCTAGCGTGTTTGCATTTATCCAGACTTTCAATTTGGCTGCCTCAGACTCTCATGGGCATTTATAAATTAACCTCCATAACCCTGAAACTGGTAAGAGGGAATTAGTACTCCTGTTTTATAACTGTAGGATGAAATTAGAGTCAAAATCAAGCACTGTGCTTTTGGAAGGTGTTTGCAATCTTTGAAATTAATGAATATATATCTATATATCTATATATACATGCACAAATATATAAATATAATGACCAAGGATTAAGATGGTGACAGTGTCAGGGATAGGGTTCAGAATCCTGTACCTCAGGTGAGTACTTGAAAGAGCAGAGTGCTGTTTTTCATTGGTTTGGAGTGTTATTCTGACTAGTACTTCAAGGGGTAACTGTATGAAACAGAAATCTTTTTTATCCCTTTGAGTAAAATCCCCTAGGGAAGATAGTTGGAGCGGCTTATAGACAGTTCTGTTAGTGCTGATTTTTTTCAATTCATAAAGGGGTGAAAAGGCAACTAAAATTTTGAATGAGTGTAGAAATGGTCTGAATCCCTAAATGGAATGGATACATTTTACCTTAATTTCTATGGTACTGTGTCCATCAGTGCTATTAATATGCTTCTGTATAGACTGGCATTTTTGTGTCATTTTAGAGCAAATTTGTCGTGTAATTTGGATGAGACATATTGAAACCAGAAACTTATGGATAAGTAAATAGGCTGTTTCTTCTGATAACAGATGCTGACTTATGCCAAGTTATTAATGCTGACATGCCTTGCACTGTGGAAATCCTCAACTCTGTTTAAACATGGGGCTACTGAAGAGCAACTCTCTTATCTGAGTAGTGCAGATTTAGCCAGAACAGTCATATGCTTCTTGGTCAAGCAGGCCTTTTCCTTTTTTCTTTTCCTTTACAAAGATTTTCTTTTTGAAATTTAGGAGGTTAGTTTTGTTAACATTGGTAACTAGAGAAGGTTTGCTCCATCAGTTACATGCAGTCAGGGGATGGATTGCACACATTCATGGAACAGCTCGTGGCAATCCATGGTTCTGCACCCACTGCAAAATCTAGGACTCAGATCTAGAGAGATAGTAGGCATGCTGATATCTTAAATATCATGGTTCAGCTGAATCCAAGTCCTGAATACTGTGATTTAGCTGCTCCTGTCTGATGGGCTCTCTTTACAGCCTTCTGGTATCTCCCTTGGGATCTGCCAGTTCTCCCAGCGCGTCCCATGAATGGCCAGGCAGTTGTGGTCAGCAAGTTGGTACCTTTATTCCTTCACACATCTTACCTGAATTTCCTGCATGTGTACCATAGAGTGTATGCTGTATTCTCCAGGCCAAACCATGGAGTTTGTTTATTGTTGAGAACATGCAGTTTTTCACCCAGAGCAGTTTTTCACCCAGAGAGTGGCTGGAACAACTCCCCAGGGTGCTCACAGCACCGAGGCTGACAGAGCTCTGGGAGTGTTTGGACAATGCTCTCAGGCCCATGGTGTGACTCTTAGGGTGCCCTGTGCTGGCCCAGGTGCTGGACTTGATGATTCTTGTGGGTCCCTTCCAACTCTGCATATTCTATGACTGTATGATCTGATTTGCAATCTGAGTGCTGGTGCTCATCTCCTCTCTGCTGTGGTAGTTAGCTTAGTGGGGAGCTTGGCTCAGAGACCTTACAGAAAGCCAAGGGAGCACACAGGGTTAAGTGCCATTTCTACTGCCAGCCCTAAATAGTTTAGCTTGATATGGAGAAGGATTTCTGAGGGGAGGGTCAGGGAATCTGTTTTAAATGCAGTGGAGCTCATCTTTTGAAACCACTGTGGCAGTAACAGCTCCTTCTGTAAGCTCTGCTGCATTTGAAAATTTCTAGGAAAGTGAGCAGGTTTGTGTGCCTTACTCCTCACCTGCTCTTTCTCCTGTCTGCTACACCATGGGTGCATCCATATGTGCAGGGCTCCTGTGCTCTTGGAAACACAGAAACTCTGAATACCCCACCTATTTTAGCAGCAGAGCCACACTGCCTCCAACCTGGGAGATGTCAGAAGAGTTCTATCACAGAATATTATTTCCTCAGTAATAAATGGATACTTTGGATCACCCAGGCAGACAAAGCTCAGCAATAGAGGCTTTTAAAACTTCCCTTGCAGTCAAAGATAAAAGTTAAAAGAACAATGCAGAGCCATTTACATTAAAAAGAAGGAAAAAACAACAGACACTTAATTACATATCTGCTAAATACTGCACTACTCCTATAATTTAAATGGTTAAAAGGTATCTGAACTGCCTAGATGGTTTAGCAGCCTTTAGGTACCTCTCCATTTTTTGAATGTCAGGCCCTTTAGATCCCTCTCCATTTTTGAATGTCAGGCCCATAGTCACCCACCTCACTGCCCATTCTGTTTCTAGTTTCTTAGAAACAGATATTACAGCCTTTCTGTGCCTAACAGAGGAGCAGTAAGGGAAAATACATCCAAATGTTGTGCTCTTATTCAGTAACTTCACAAACATTTTCACTGTATGAGTATTTTTCAGAGCCTAGCAATTAGTAGTTGTACTGGGGTATTCTTTGTATGCCTTATTGAAAGCTAAGAGTCTCTAATAATATGCCTTGAACAGAGGCTGCTACAACTTTCTGCAATAAACAGCACACCACCCCACCCCATTGCCAGATCTAGCATAAAGTTGTTGCTGTTCATGTTTATTGTTGTGCTGACAAAGGATGTACTGTACTTTGAAGGCATTCTTGTCTTCAGTTTTTGCTGGTAGGATGCACTTCTACATAAAAAATATGGTATTTATACTGTTATCCTCCCTTGCTTATGTGTGATGGATGATAAAGCTCTGCAAATGCAGTGTTGTTTGTTTTGGTTTTGATATGAAACTGCAATTTGCTTGCAAAAATTGCTCCTATTTTTGTGGTTTTAATTATGTCTGTGATGTCAAAATAGAATCCTGTCAAATGTGCCTCAACCTGCTTTGTAGACCAAAAGCTAGGGGAAAACTATGTATTTCAAAAATAAGAAGTAAAATATAATTGAAGGGTAATTAATTCTTGGATTGCCTAAACACACATTCCTGAGCTTTTGCCATTTGATCCTTCCATATAACAAACTATTGTTTTCTTGTATTGTAATTCTTTCAAAAATATTTTTCAAAGACTTCCAGGAGTGGCTCTGTTCAAAGAAGTAGCATGTAAACTTCATTGTAAGTGTTTGGTATTAAGAAAAAACAAACAAGGATGGAAACAAACAAATTTCCCATCACCCAAATCCCCAAGTTCATTTTCATTTTTCTCAATATTCAAACAAGATAGGTGACTGGTGGTTTTCTGTTTGTTTGACCTGGCACTCTCTTACAACCATAATGAGGAAATAATTTTTTTGTATCAGTGAACAGTCAAGCCTCTAGAAGATAATCAACTGAGTGGGAAACAAGTACCTAAAAAGCTCATAATATTATAAATTCTGCAATAATTCTGCAAGGTAGAGTGACATGTGGATGTTGCTAAAGAATTGAAAGATTTACTTAGGTATACAAAATCCTGGATATTTCAGATGCTCACCTAAGACTCTGATAATTGCAATATTCTTCATATCAGACTTATCTGGAAACTAGTGCTTAGGACCAGAGATTTTCTTCCTGAAAATAAAAAGAAAAGAATTATCTCTAGTCTGTGTAAAGCATTAAATAAATGTGAAATCACAGGGAGTTAGGAAAATTTTAAGATAAGGTAATTTTGAAAAAAAATTAGCTTTGAACTTTCCTATTTGTCTGGATTTATTGGCTTAGTTCAAACATACAGCAGAACTGTTGAGAACAGAATCAAATACACTTGTACACAGTATTAATGAAACTATTCATTTCTTCAATTACTGCAGCTATCAGCATTGCAAGTTACGGTCTGATTTTGACAGGTTCTGCAGAATGCTCTGTGTTGCCTCTGTTGGTAGCTGCTCACCTCTGGAGTTCCACCTGTGATGACATTTCAAAGCTTCTAATGAAATAAATTAATGTATAATGCCAGGTGAGTAATGAAGAAGTGTTTCAGAAAAAAATCCATTTGGGAAATGGAGTGTTTATGTTTGTTGTGTTTCTTAATTTGTTTTTCAGTGTCTAAGTGAGTTTCAGTTGTGAAAACAGAAGTCACCCGGCCCAAGTACCAAAATGCTGTCACATTTTGAGGCTGCACAGGCAGCCTCAAGTCATGATGTAAATTAATAAAGGGGCACAAATTCTACACACTTGAGAATGATCTGTCATCTCTCTGCATCAAGTGGTCAAAGAAACTGCTGGAGTTCTCCCATTGAAGAAAGCTCTGAGGAGGCATCTGTGGGTTTTGTGTTTGTTGATGTGTAACTGATGAAAATATTGTTCCATTTTACTTTCTACTCATGCAGCCCCTGCCAGCTGTATTGAGTAATAAACATATGACAAATGCCACTGGCTTTCATACAAATATTTGTGTTTTTAAGATTAAGTACAAGCCCGAGTAATTATAAAAGCAAGGCAGCTTTATAGAAATAGATGAATTTATTTCAACTTATATATACACACACACACACACAAATCCCAAATAGCCCAAAACCAAAACTGAGATGTCCCTAGTAGTCTGAACTACTTACAAGCTAATGAAATATCCTGGGAACTGTCTTGAAAACAGTTGAGGATGCTGTTTACTGCTTATGTAAATCATGTTGCCTATCTAGGGGAAAAAAAAACCCAACATGCCCCTTGAGATTTTGTTTTATTGCTAAAATTGTTCTGAGTGGTGTTCTGACAAGTGAAAATTGCTATGCAGGGAAGACTTCACGCACATCAGCATTAGCCTCTTGGTAAAACTTTTAAGCACTAGTCACTCTTACTTGCATATCATTCTTTTACATCTTTATTGAAACTTCTCTGTACTACTATTGAAATACCGTCTGTCCTGTTGAACGGGGCCTATTTGCCCCTCAAAATTCCTACCAGTTGCTCAGATATGAAGAAACGAGTGAACTGCACAGCATGAAGCTAATGATATCAATGAGAAAAAACTTCATTTTTCATCAGAAGAAGGATTAATGCCTGTTTATTGCCTGTCCCCTCCCTCATGTACAAAGATGAAGTAAAACAAACGTCCCAATCGTTGTAGTTTGCAGGGCAGAAAACCACAACCTGCTGGAATGTGCAGATATAGATGTGTGTAGGGAATATACCAGGGTAGCCAGTCTCTTTTCTGTGTCTCTACTCATCTCCAAGTTGGAGGAGGTCAGTGTTGTGAAAAAACCCTGTGTTTAATATCATTGAGTATTTTTTAATCCCTGCTTTGCTCCTGGGAATATTTTATTGAACTTGAAATACCTCTTCTGACAGTAGTATATATGTTGTACAAAGGATTTGTTTTTGTTTACTGCAAGGATAGGCATTGAAATGTTTCTGGGGGTCTCTTTAATGCTATGTAATGATAAGGATCATATAAACCACTGCTGCTGATATTCTCTTGATAAAGTAAATACAGAGAGGTTCCTTTGTGTCTATTGACAGGTTTCTTTGTTAAGCTGTTCTCTCTCTAAAGCTGAAAGGGAACTAAAGCCAGAAACAAAGATATTCACAAGAGGCAGTTACAGGTTTGCAGAATGTGCTGGGACTCCTTGGGGGACTCTGTTTTTACTCTGTGTTTTTAATGTGTTTTAGACTCTGTTTTTACTCTGTTGAATAATATATATATCTTCATTATATCTACATTAAATTTATTGTTTAAATATGATAATTAGATGCCAGATCTTTGGCAGAATTTCTGAATCAAAACAGTTTAGTGAATAAAACATTAAATATGTTTTCTCAGTTGCCAACTCATGCTGATATCAAGGCTAGAAAATCCTCACAAATATATTTTTTCTGCCAGATGTGATAGGAATTATAATTTCACCTATTTGTATGTATACAACATGTCCTCTAGCTGCTGGCAGGAAAACTTAAATTTAAATGTGTGATGAAGAAACACATGGAATTGGAGGCAGAAATTGTGTGCATAGTTTTCAGAGCAGTTGCCCTCCCACCAGCCATGAATTGGATGCTTAGCTCCTTAATTATTAAACAAAAAAGCACTGGCTGTACTGAGAGTTGTTATATTAGTGATCCCCACATCGATCCTTTCACTGATGTAAAGAATGTATTATGAAAAAAGCCTGAGGGATTTAACACATATATTTTGAAGTCAATGGTGGTGTGACTGTATTGACCTCAACTTGGGGATGTGTTACCATGAGTTTCAGGCCAGAGGGAGCATAGCAAACATGCAGGGATGCCACTTGGTTTAAAGTCAAAGTCCTAGAACTGAAGTACATTAACTTCCATGAAAATACAGTGCTTGGCCTTGCTTCAGAGGAAACAGCTGGTGGAATATTCTTGAGGCATCTCAAAAAGAGTTTGTCATGTTGAGATTTCCTGGATCACAATTCACTGATTTACTACACTTCCTACTTATTTATGCATGTTGTGGTTACCATCTGTAGCATATTCATCAGTTCTTTGCTTAGATTACACTTAATGACTTTCATTATAAGGTTTTAGCCATTGGTTATTGGAATATCTGCAGCAAATTCATGTGGTGAAGAAGAAATAAATGCACTGCTTTTGGTAGGTTATGTGGCAGCCTTCCTTCTCTTTGAACTTAACTGGTGTGGAAAAAAGGGCTTTGAACGTGGATGCCGGGACATGGCTTTATGTTGGTTACTTGAAGGTAGGGGGGATTTATTTGGGAGTTGATTTTTAAAATTTTTATCTAAAGAAGATAAATGAGACAGTGTGGCAGTTATTACCATCAGGAGGGTGAGTTTAAAATTTGCTTACTTGTAATGCCAGAATCAGCAATTTTTCTTGTTTTAGGTAAGTAGCTTATTTGGTAATAGGTAAGGACCTGGCAAGTACATGTTCATTTTACATGTAATGCCAAATTAATTATGGTTAGAAAAACTTGCACCTGACTAAAAAGCATTCTGCATATTGATGCTGCTTAGAAAATTTTCCCTATAGAAAATAAATGAGCACAGCAGCCAGTATAACATACTGTAAATAGTTTGTGAAGCATATTCACATAATTTTTTTTTTAAATTAGCATGTTTGAAAAGCATTAATTTTGCTATCCATGAGGGGAAAATATGCAAAAATATTATATTTGATATATTATATATATATTGTGAGTGTTCATTTGGTTTATCTCTCAGATTTTTATATACATAATGAGGAACTTACAGTACTTATATTATAATAAAAGAAAACAAATTCCTTAAAATAAAGAACTATATGTTAAATCTGATAATATCTATTATAATGCTGCTTCATTTGTTGTTGGCTCTGGCCATTTGTCAGGATTGGCTTGTAGATGTATAGGGTAAATTTCTATGTTGTATTACTTGACCAATAATACCACGTAGCAGGCAATCTTTTATTGTTTTAAATTTCATGTTATTTTCTTGAGGGTTTCTTTTAATGGGCTGAAAAAAGAATGCATATTTTAGAATGAGCATATTGATGTGCTGACGTGTGGTGAAGTGTTTGTATGTGACTTCTGCAAACTGTCCCCACTGGCCATGTTTGATTAAATCACACTAAATTGACCTTTTGGCAGACACTGTGATTCACATGACCTACTTAGAAGCTGTTTTGAAACTAAACCTAGAAAATATTCAATCTTCTCTCTTCCATGTATCATTGGTTGAAATGATAGATTGTCAGGAAAGACACTGCTCTCTGAAACTACCAGCTGATGCAACAATGTCCCTAAATGGAATGTGGAATTGTTATCTCTCAGGGAGCACATAATTTAAAATCTAGCTTATGTTTAAAATAAGTGAAATCTGAATTTCTACCTGCCTTTAGCATCCAATCTGATACTCATTGAAATTGTTCTCCTGGATGGTTAGGCTCAGACCCTTGAGTCCCTGGAAAATGTCATTGCCTGGAACACAAAAAGTATCCAAGAGGCCCAAGTTTTTCTCCACAAGTAAAAATCTCTGCTTCCTTTTTTGCCTTTATTCCTCATTTTCATTGGAACTTTGGTCCTCTTCTGACTCTTTTCCCCCTCAACACTGCTGTCCTCCTCTTACCCCTCTGGGCCCCCTGGGTTGGCTTCAGCCATTTTTTATCTCTAACTACATTTACTGCACTGCTCATAATAGGTCTAGTCAGGGCTTGAAATATGTGGGAAATCTGGGAAAAATTTTTTAAAAATAAAATAAGGAGAAACAAGTGCCTAGGGTCAACATTCTAGGAGAGTTCATCCCCAAAACTGCTGAATAGGATCTCAGCATCCAGAAGTCAAGGCTCAACCTTTCATCATTACAGCTTTTTTTTTGGGCAAAGGGTTAAAGATGCCACTTCCCCACAGTGCAAATTTACTGGATTGTCTTCCATTTTGAATGGTGCTAAGCCCTGGAATATCTTCTCTGCCAGGCTTACAGAGTTCCCAGGCAGCTGGGTTGATGAAGGCAAGATCCCAGGCATCATTGCTATTCCACACGTATTCGAACATGTAACAGTCTGTAATTCCACCTGGGAAAACCAGAAAGAGATGCAAACAACTGGATGTCTGTGCTCCTGGGAAAGGCTTTCTTTCACACTAGGAAGGTTCACATTAGGAAGACTGACTGTTAAACATGGAATAATTCTGCATGAGGCTTTTTTGTTTCTTTGGGCAGATTTTTTTCATCTTTTGTGACACTGCTTTTTCTTTTTCTCCTGTGTTTTTCGGTGCTGGTGAGGGAAGTTTCCGACAGTCTGCAGGCATATGTAGGCTTATTTGGGCTCCCACCTTGATCCCATCCTGGATTGCTCACTGGCATGTCACTTCATTTACAGGCATCTGCTTGTGCTTAGAGCCTCTGTGCAGGCATGAGTGTGTGTGTGGAGTCATGCATGCACAGATCTTTTATTCTTTCACTGCACCCTTTGGATGCTGTGTGGTTTTTTGTGTGACATTTTAATCTAAAATTTCTGAAAGTGAAATTTAGCTCTTGGGTCAAAGCTCTAGCTAGTATGAAATAATTTGAATTTGACATTGATTTTCCCATGCTACAGTCTGGGTCACTCTTTTTCCTGAAGGGTAGTATAAGTTGGTAGGAAGAAGTTGCTGTTTTAAATCACTGCTAGATTAGCATGAAATCAGTCAGCTATTAGACATTACAGTGAAATTGTGATGGTGGTCAAAGAACTGACCTAGACTGACTCTCTTGCATGATGTATCTCAGCCCTCTGCATTGGTGTCCTGTGTATCTGTTAGAAACAATATTGGGCTAAATCCTGCTGATCCTGTCCCAGCTATAACTGGCCACACAGTTAGCTCAGCTGAAGTCCCTTTGGGAAGGCTTTATCTTAATGTGGGTAAAAAATTAGTCTGTTACAGCTAAGAAGATATAAATACTGCTGCTATGTTGTGTGATTTTTTGGTCACTCTGAATGTAGCAGACACTGTAGTTAAAAAAAAACAGAACAATAAAAGCACCAATTTGGGACCAGAGTTCAGATGTCCTCTGGTTGAATCAGCAGACAGCCTCTGATATTGGCTTCATTTCACCTTTCATTACTGTGGACACTTTAACTTATAACCACCACTTATAACCAGTGTGCATCAGGTATTTCTCACAGCAAGAAACTGAATTTGAGAGGCAGCAAGAACAAGTATCAACCATAATCACATTAATAGCCAGCTAAATGCAACACTTAAAAGAGCCAGGACAAATTTTCTGCTGGGCTGTCTTGTTGATCCTTTAATAAATTCAGTAGAGCCACATTAATTTGTACTAACTGAAGTTCATGTACAGTTAGTTTTATTTTTTGAATGGGCTTCCAAGTCACTGGAAAATAAAGAGTTTAGTGGCCAGTGCAAATTGGAATAATAAATTCTTCCTATAGCACCAAAGGAAGGAAGTAATTCTTCTACCTTGGAAAAGAAACAGGCCTAACAAAGTTCTGTAGTTGTTCTAGGCTGCAGTTGCCTACTATTTCAATGAGGAGCGTGGGATGTGAACTTCTAAATGTTTTTTCATGTCAAGCCTTACTGTTAGTAGGGATTTCCGATCAAGAAATGAGAAGGGTTTGCAAATGAAATAAGTCTTTTGAGAAAACAGAATCATCTCTCCTGTGTTTTCCCCTGAGTTAAGATGTTGATTTTTCAAAGGATACTGCTTGTGTGAGCCATGGTTCTGAAAATGCCATCACACAGGACCAAGTGAAGGAGCTTTTGTTGACTTCAGTGTTAGGAAGTTTGAGGTAAGTCCTGGCTTCTACTGTGCCCAAAAGTCACACCTGGAGATGAAGCAAAGGAAAAAACAAAGTAATCATGCTCAGAAGTTTTCAAGATAGTGGCTAGTAAAAAAGGGGCTGAAGAAATTACAGCCTACTTCTGAAAAGACAGAACTTGAAGGTTGGTTCTGGCTTTAAGGGTCAGCTTCAGAATCTGTCAGTGGTAATTAATTTTTTGTATGGAAACTTTGCTCTTTCAGTGTTGATGGCAATATTTCTGTGAATATCACTGGAGCCAAGAATTTCACTCTATATATTCTAGTTAGTCTTTAATATAAATGTCACAACATTATTGGTGTATTTTAGGACCTTAGTTACTTTACCACAGTGAAATAAAAAGAACACTTTTTCAGAAATGAAATGCATTAAGCTGGAGTTTGGCACAAAAATGCCATATTTTTACAGCAGAATGTCCTTCTTATGAGATTTAGAGTATTGCTGACTGCAGAGTCTCTGTGCAACACTTATTTTAGCAAATAGTCTATTTTTAGATCCTGTTTGTTTCAAAATCTAGGTCAGCTTGCTTGGCAAAGTGGAAGGAAGGATATACTGTAAGACTAGAAGATGTAGTTCTGAAAGACAAAGCCACTGTCTTTTCCTACTGGTGATATCGATTTTATTTCTGGATTAGAAACTTCTGAAAGCTTTTAGGACTTATATGTTATTACTAGAAAGTAGTGGTGGTGATATGCCTCCATTGCAAATACTTTTTTATTTGTCATTCCCAGCTTTTTTTTTTACACCAGAATATTGAAAAAAATTATTTCCAGAGGAAATTCAGAGGAACTATAAAAAAATGAAGTGAAAAATACAGTCAAAAAATCACCCCTGATTCTCAAACAAATTTATGACTGTTCATGCAGGCATCATACATGGAACAGAAAAATCATTGCATTTCATACTATTCAAACTATAATCTTGCACTTCTTTGTGTTCTTGGTGTGCAACAAACAGAGCAGTAAGAAAAGGGAAACTCATTTTTGTAAAACTGGTAGCCAAGCTTCCCCTAAGAGTTTCTGAGTGCTCTGGAAAGTTTTGCAGATCAGGAAGGACTCTGGCTCCATAGTCCTATTTTCGACCTGTGTGTAACCTGTTCTAGTGTCTCATCACCCTCATTGTAAAAAAAATAAATTCTTCCTTAGATCCAAACTAAATCTTTCTCCCAATTTCAGATCCTTGTTCCTTGTCACTACAGGCCTTTGTAAAAAGTCTTTTTCCATCTTTCTGATAAATTCTCTTTTGGAAGATGGTCAATCCAGGTGCTTTTGCCTTATGGAAAGGTTCTTTGATAGTAGGATTTTTTTTTCTCAGCTGTATTTTCCTTTACTCTTTTCAAGGTTTATGGATAAACAGATGTTCAGGGAAAAAAAATATATTTCTAAGTATTCTCTCTCCTCCTGCAACTTTTCTCTACTTGAACTCAACATTATCTCTATAGCATAACAGTTATTTGCAGACTGTGGCTTCAAATGAGGCATAATCAGGAAGAGCAGATGAGTGGTGAAGAAGTATAGATCATATTTTCATGCAAATATGCTCCTAATAAGCTGAGGGAACAGCCCTACTTTTGAAAATAAACATGCTAGTTGGTGAAATTAGCATCTAAATTAAATCTTTTTCTAATCTTTCTAGAAGTTTGTAATTTTTTTCAGTTTTGCCCTTTTGCATAGAATTTCATTTTTTACATGTACAGCAGCATAAGTAGTTATGTATCTTTTTTCCTTTTTTTTCTTTTTTTGCAAAATATTCTTAATTTTGACATATGAACCTGCTGTCATCATAGGATTTTTAGGTAGTTCAAATTGAAAAGGGACCATAGGAGCTCTCTTATCCAGCCTCCTGCTGAGACAGCTATAAGATCAAATCAGATTACTGCTGCATTTATTCAGTCTGGTCATGAAGACCAACAAGTATGGAGACCACACAGCCTTCCTTGGCACCTGTTCCACTGTTTGATTGTCCTTGAGAGGTTTTCCCTCTTGTTATATTTAGTCCAAAATTCTTTTGTTTCAATTTATGACTGCTTCATGCTTCCCTTGTGCACAGTTGTGAAGAGCCTGCCTGTGTGTTGTTGATAACATTGTCTGGAAGGATCATCTCAAGTCCTGCTGGAAGCCTTGTCTTCTCCAGCTTTGACAAGCCTCGTTCCTTCAGCTTCTCCTCACGGGGAAAATGTTTCAGCCCTGAACATCTCACCTTGCCCTCTGCTGAACTCACTCCTGTCTATTAAAGTCTGGTGCTGGTGAGCCCAAAAATTTCTCAGTATCTATAGCTCTTGGTTTACAGAAACAATTCTGTACTCCTTGCAGCACTTTTGAGGCATGTAACTCAGAATTCAGTTACTCTAAGAATTAATAATACAGATATCACTGTGTAGACAATAGATTTGCATATTGGATGGTAACTTTAGACATGAAAATCATCATTTTGCTGAGTTCAAATCCAAGCAGCAAATCCAATTCTGAAAGATAGGAAAAAGCCCTAGTGAGTTTTTTGTCTATCAAGATAATACTACTGGGACATGATAATTGCTCTGTCCAGGTGTATCTTGAGATAAAATGCAACACATCTACTTTGATGATTTCATCAAGAAAGCTGGGTGTTTTCTGATCCAGAATCTTTTTTTTTTCATTTCTGTTGAAGAATTTGGATCATATCCATCCTTATCAAATCTAACTGAACTCAATATAAGGACTTAATTCAGATTTGAAATACGCTATCCACAAACTTGCTCAACTGCCCAGAAAACAAGCAGTTGAACAGGAAAACAGGAAGGGTCACTGGTTTTGTTTTTCTTTCACCTCTTCCTGGTCCTTTTCTCCTACAGTTAGGGAATTAGGGCTGGTCTTCCTGAGAGCTGCTGGAGCTGTGGGAACATTGAGCAGAGTGCAGTGAGGCAGTTCAAAGCATGCCAGCCTCTGGGCATTTCTTGTATTGTGCATCCTTCTGTTTTTCGATAGTGAATATCCCAAACTGATTAGAGCATGCTACAATAATGCTTAATTTCTCTTAGTTTGTTGGTCTTAAACTTTTTCAATCTCTGTCCAAAATATTAGAAATTAAACAGCAAGTTAAAAGACTCTAAAGAAATAGCAAGCTGGAAATCCCTGCTAGTGCCTTGGGTGCTGTATTCCACCTTTGCTAATCAGACATACATGAAAGTCTTTCCAAGTAGCCTTTGAAGACAGAACTGAAGCAGCTAATGTATTCATTCTCCTCTATGAAAATGACATTTTGCAAGAGATAAAATTATTTTCATGAGTGGATATTTTCCCAGTAAGTTGTTTATTTCAGTTGGTTTTTTTTTTTTTTGGTCATTGTTGTGGGTCTTGGGATTGCTCTTAATTATTTTTAAAGGCTAATATTTCATATATTTTGAAGTTCATGTGGAAATGAAAACGTGTCTTTAGCATTCCCTTAATTCCTTCAGAATCCTGGAGATAAATAGTTCCTAATGATCTTGTCTTTTTAAACCTCTCTAACCTCTTCTACAAGATAATATTTTATTAGTAATTTCACTATTTCCTTAAAGCTAGGATTTTTTTTTCTTTTCTTTTCCTTGTTAACTCTCCCCTGGTGAAGGCAGAATGCAGTGTTACTAGAAGTTGCATGTTCATTAGTCAGATTGAAATGAGCAAAACACATCATTGCTTTAATTTGAAAGCAGTTTGCAGAATTGCCATGATGGGAAGTAAAATGTCACTGATAGAGTTTGCGTTTTTAACTTGTACAGTATGGAACTGATGTCCTTATGCTCCCAGAAGCCATTGGCTTGGAACCAATTTCTGATCTTTTCCCACCTTGAGACGTGGTTTAGTTCAGTCAGTTATCTCTGTGTGTGTCTGTGTAACAGCCAGTTCAGTATTATATTCAATATACATTTCTGTAGGTGTTTTGTTGTGTAAAATCAGTTTTGCAGAGTTCAAGGATATATGGCATGCTCAGGGCCATAAGTAATCTGTAGAAGAGGTATTTGGAGTAGTGTGTTAATGCAAGTAGCAGATCAAAAATAGCCATCACCTTTTTCAGTGAAAGCAAACCTTCTTTCTTCATCTGACAGGACGGGGAAATAAGTGTGGAAAGCTTCCAAAGAAGGTTTTTAAGTTTTAGAGGAGTTTCCTTAAAACTTGGTGGGGTTTTTTTCATGAAAATTATATAGGCATTTTAGAAAACCATTTCTTGATTATCACCATCTGCATTGTATTGACAGGACTGGAACAAACAGTCAGGTTTCATGTATAGGCTTTGTCAGCTGCAGTTTCTTCTTCACAGCCATTAACTGAATACCAAAGGACTGATGCCAACTACCACCAGCCTGAGCTGTCAAACATCAGTTCAGGCATGTGAACTAAACCTCTGCTCTAACAGTAAGAAATGAACTTTGGAATGCAGAGTTCAGTATTGTAGAAAAGCCATCCTTTTATTAAAAATAAACATGTTTCAGTAATACTAGATGAGACATAATGTTATTCAGCTACCACGAGTCAGTCAGACTTTTGCAGAGATGAGGGACAGGTTGTGATGCTGGAGGATGTGCCCCTCAGATACACTGCCAGAAAAATATTGACTTTTAGAAAATTTTTCCTTGCTATGTTCAGAGGGCAAGTTTGATCATGGTATTCTAAGATAGTTTAAAATATTCCTTTGGTTCAAACCAAGAGAGATGGCTGTCTAAAATGATGCTGCTTTATATGGCTTCCTGAACATTATTTTGCAGCCATAAACCCATCATTCTTTTTAAGTGATAATGCTTATTTGTTCAAGAGCCAAGAACATAATTTGGTTAGGAAGTTATATTTGGGTGTTTTGGTTTTGCTATAGAAAGTTAATGGGATTTATGCAAAAATTTCTTGATTGCTTCAATGAATATTCTCTCCCAGGGAAATAAACTTTGATCTTAATCGTAATGTTTAGATTTGTAATGCCCTTGGCAATATACATTTACATTAATTTTTCATTCATTGCCTTATAATTGGAAGTTTCATTGAGCATTCTATGAGTCTGTAATGCATTCCACTCAGGTGCACTTTGCAAAGCTTGCCTCCTCAGTTTCATAGTTACTCAAAGGTTATCAATTTCCACCTGCAGCAAAGCAAAAAGAGAGTTATGAATATTTACCTTATTTATCTTTATTAATAAATCATATATAGGAGCTATAGGAACTACTAACTTTTAGGCTGCTAATTGAGTAGTCTTACTGAAGCACGGCTACTCTGCTACTAAGTCATGTATGTGACCTCTAACTCCAGTGGTAGAAGAGATTCCTGAAAGCTGATCATGTGTGAGAATCCTACACCATAGAATATAGGAAACAAATAGTGGAGGGGAGCTACACTGCTATACCAGTGTTGGAATAATGTGTTTGCATCCCTGTCTTCTTTACCTTTTAGGTTCTGTCAGCCAAGTAAGAAAAAAAGTGCTCTTTTAAAGATCTTTAGAGAGAGATCTCAGTGCAGCTATTTTAAGATATATTTTACATATATTTACACTTGACATTTGTTCCATCAGCATTCTAGGGAGAACTCCACTGTCTCTTTCCCTTCTCCCCTAAAGGATCTGTCTCTAAGTTGTTTACTAGCCCCACTTGTTTTGTTAATGATCATCAGTTCATGTGAAATGATGGAGCATCATCACCATCTCTTGTTGATTTTCCTGTAGAGCTTGTGACAGTAGCCAGTGAAGTCTAAATACATCTTAAATATATCTCCACTTCCAGTGGAGTCAGAGGCTGCAGTGTTGAGTGTTTAAATGTGCTCTCTTGTAGCCTAAACTGGTTAAGAGCAGGGCTGTGTCCTTGCTCTTGTCCTCACTGTCTTCAGGCTCTCTGCCTCTGCTAGGTACATTTTACACACACAATCTTTTTTATTTTCTGCTAACGGCGTGCGGGATGTGCTTGTGCTGCGTGCTGGCTGGGATGGCACCCAGCGTTACAGGGACCTGCTCATTCCCTGGCAGGAGAGAGAAGTCTTTTCTTTCCTGCTCAGTGTGGCCTCAGAACTTGTGCAGAAGGGCTTGGGACTCCAAGGGGCTGGGACACAGCCTGTAGGAGGGTAAGGAGTGCTTGAGGGTGCAGGACTTGCTTGGATGCTGATGGACTAGTGTGTAGAGCAAATGGTGTTCAGTGTGACAGAGCATCTTTTGCATACTCTGTATACAGAATAGTCCTTGGAACAAATTATCCCTGGATGAACTACAGCACTGGAAGGAAACTGGTTCATCCAAACTAAAAATAGGGTCTAAGCATGGACTAATATACATAAAATGTACATGATCAGACTGGATCAGGGCATGGAATGAATTGAAGAAAGTAGCTGTGACAAGGTTGTTGTACCTTTTATCTTCAAGGACATGGTGTCTGTTCCTCCAACAACAGATGAAAGAAATCCTTTGTCTCACTGGCTTAAAGTTTGTATCTAATTTCTGGGTTTGCTTTGTTTGTATTCCAGGCACTGCTCTTTGTGATGATGCTTCCTGCTGCAGTAGAGAACCCTTTTGTATCTAATATTTCCTTCCTGAGTGAGCTGTGTTCATTGATGTGGCAACTTGATTACCTTTTTTTTTCTTATTTTTCTTCTCTGATAACCTCTTTAGGCTACCAGGAGGCATTTGCTGTAATCCTGGGATTATATCTCTGACTGTTTTTTCGCTTCTTGTCCAATTAATTAACATCCTTGAAAAGGTAGGGGTTGAGGGTTGTTTCCCTGTATCTTTTTACGTGCCTCTATTATGTACAGGGTATCAGTGGCTGACTGGCTGGAAGGAGACATCACAAAGGTTTCTGAGGGTGTAGATGAGTAGCAGGTAAACCACGAGCCAACAATGTGCCCTTGTGGTAGCAAAGGATAACAGCCTGCAGGGCTGCATTAGGAAGAGGATTTCCACAGTTAAGAGGTGACCCTCGTCCTTCCGCTCAGCAGTGCTGAGACACATCTGGAAATCTGGGTTCAGTTCTGGGTTTTCCAGTCTAAGAGACACAGACTTAAAAAAACAAGTCTTGTGAAGGACCATGAGGATGAGTGAGGGCTGGGTTCATCTCTCAAACATGGAAAGGCTGAGAGGACCTTTCTTGTTTAGTCTGGAGAAAAGAAGCTTAGTGGGGAATGTCTTATCAGTGTGTATGACTGTCTAATGAGGGTGTAAAAATCAATGGGGCCAAACTCTTTTTAGGTGTACCTGAAGAAAGGACATGAAGCAATGAGCCAAAACTCATTGCAAATGCCAAAATGCAAGAAATCCCATTTAAGCATAAGAAAAACCTTCCTGGACCTCTTTGTGCAAAGACCACCACTTAAAAGTCCCATTTTTTTTGACAAACATTACAGAAAAAGTTAATTTTTGATACTGAGATCCAAAGGAGAGTTTTCAAATGTCAGAGCTGACTGAATACAACTTAACAGCTTTTTGTACATAAATTAGTATTTGCTATGGAGTGCAGACACACAATAGTCAATCTCTTCTGTAGAAATCTGGCAGTGGAGAATGCAAAGCAAGAAGATATTTAGGTTATATCTTTCTTACTTATGTAATTTGGCAAGTACCCTGGAAAGGAGTGGTCAGATTCTGCTCACAGTAACACTGTAAGTGGAGGAGCTTACCCCAAATACCTCTGCCTGTCTGAGAACAGAACTTGCCACTCTGTCTCCAGTCTAAAGTTTGCCTTCTTGTTCCATTCCTGCTTTCACATGGCTATCTCTGTCAGAGAAAATACTCTGCAGTTAGGCCTCCTATGTCTAATTGTGCCTGTTAAAACAGCTCAGCAAGAAGACGGGACTCGCTCTACTCTGCCTGCGCAGATTTACTTAGGGACTGGAAGCTGATAGAGCTTTAATCCTTGCACTAGAACAGGAAAGTGAAGGCTTCACACTGGACAATGCAGTACCTCTTTATGTACAGTCCCCCTAAAAATATTTAACACGTTTAAATTTTTAAGGAATAGAGACTGTGGCTGCACGGTGTTCCTGGTAACTCTAGGATATTCCATACAAAGTACAGGCCAAGGATTTCAGTTTGCACCTGCAACTTTCCTCACATCACAGGTAAGTTTTCAAAATCTTTAGTATTAGCTTGCCTGAGAAATCATCTCTGCTACTAGTTCAAACTTTTTCACAAATTTTCATAGGTGTTGCCTAAGATTAAAGTTCTGCCTAGTTATTCATTTTCTCACATCTCTCTCGTGACAAACAAAGCTGGAGTAATGAAAACTGTAGAGCAGAGTTTGGTCAATTAGATGCTCTTTTCAATAAATAAAAAGGTGAAAAGCACAGAGAACTGGAACTGCTCAATGGATTAAACATGCAGTGGGGTGATGTAGATGACTAAGCGCAGGAAGGTTAAGCTTTCTAAGCACTCCTGAATCAATTTGCCAGGCACCTGCTGTTTGCTTTCCATTTTATGGATCTAGGTCAGAAAGAAACTAATGGACATCTCACATGCTTGACATTTATTGTTTTTTAGTCATTTTTTGTTCCCTTTTATTGATGACTTTTACACACTGATTGTGTTGAAAGCTGCCCTGAAGATATTTGCATTTGAATCAAAATCTGGCTATTCAGGGAGAAGCCAGGTCACATATAAGTCAAGATGTCCCCTCCCAATGAGACAGCTCCTCTCTGAAATAAGCCAATAACCCGTTCACTTGACACATTAAAATGACAGATAAAATGCCTGAGGCACAGTCTTATTATGTCAGTTCAACTGAGTGAAGACATAAATGGCTTTCCTTTAATACCTACATTTGCCCTCTGGATGCTTTGATTTTCTTAAGCTGTGAAGGTTGAAGTGATGATATTTACGTATCATTAGTTCAGAGGTAAAGGTGAGAACTCCAGGAAAGGTCCTCAGGCACAGTGCTAGAGTGTCACTGTCACTGCCTAATTGGTGCTTTTCAGAACTTTGCAGACTGGTTGAACATGCACAGAAGAGCAAACAGAGGGAGGGAAAAACAGTCTGAAAACAGACCTACATGAGTACAACATTCTAGATGCCATTACAAGAAAAACAGAATTGATGGGAAACTGGGAAATCAGCTGCATCTTGAGAATCTCACAGTCTCCTTGCTTATGCCAAGAATCCGTGTTTGCTATAATTATGAGGTAGGTAGAAGCCCTAATTGGTACAGTGCCAATGCCTGTAGAGAATCTGTCTCTTGAAAAGAACTCTTGACTTTTCTTCAAAGCATTGGCAAAAGCTGAAGTTTTTAAACTTATGTAAGTAGACAATTAGATCCTTTATATTTAGCTCGTTCTCAAGGAGTACCTCTGGGATGTAGCAATGTCATTTCTTCTTATCTTCAGTAGCATGTGATAACTCTCATTTGGTATGGATGAAACTAATTGTACAATTTTCCCATCATTCAGTAGGCTGAAGAAAAACATTTTAAAATTCCCCCCTGAAAACTCATGAAGAGAGACATTCAGCATGCCTAAAGCCAGGCCTTCATATCTTTACTGCATTGACAAGAGAAGTGCCATGCATACTTTAAGTATGTCTTAAAGTTTAAGTAAATAGTGTAAACTGGAGTGTTTAGGCATGTAAATTTGTTGGGTTTAAGGGTATTCATGTGGTTAATGAATGGAATTGCTCTGTGTGCTCTGCTACAGCTGAATCTGGAATTAAAGGGCATTGTGTCCTGGCTGGTCTCTGAACAGGAGTTTTACAACGTTGCTCTGAAGCAATCTCAGCTGGGGCCAGATGAATGTAAAGCTTCCCAACTGGTTTCTGTCCTGAAGGCTCTATTTCAGTTCTGGAAGGACAGTGTACTACACAGGGAATCTATGCTAGTATTTTTTCTGCTTTTATTTAAATGTCAGGGGAAAAAATTCAATGCATCGGGAGGTCTTTGAAGCAATTTTGATGTTTTGAAAGGATTGTATTTTTTTTTTCTGTGCCAAGCATATTAACATTTTCAATTACGCTCTCTGTCAGTGGGGACAAAGAAACACTTTTTACCTAAGAGTTGCTGCTTGCTGTTGCAAAAGAGATTTGTACATTGTTCCCTGCCATGGGGATTCTTTTTTCCATGTCATTTCTGCCATAACTTGTAGAAGTCAAGTTAGAACTTGATTTTGATGTGCATCAGCTTCATTTCGAGTGCACACCTATCTCATTATTAACCCTTCTAATTTTATGGATAGCCAATAATAATATTATACTGTTTAATAAAACAGCCCTGGAGTTCAAATGGGAAAGAAAGAGGTTTCTGATACATAATAGATAATTGTTGCAATAATTAACAGATACAGATGTGTCCCATAAGGTATCAACTAATTCTAATTAACAATACTTGTACTACACAGCCCTGACTCATGAAATCTTGATAAGTGATTAAAGATAAGTCTTGTCTACATGAGAACATGATAATGAATTTGTATTTTTGATTTGGGCAGCCTATATCATGGCAATTGCATAATGCTAGCAAAGGGCATAATCAGAATTAAATACCTTTAGGCAATAATGAGAACTCTGCCACAAGCTTTGTATAAATTGCTGTTCAAAGGAAAATGTGACCTTTGTGGAAAACAAGCTGTTGGTTCATTTATAGTCAAGCAAAACCACTACGGAAGGGAATTAAGCAGGTGTATAGAAAATAGAGTGAAGATAAGAATAGCTTGGTTGAAAAGACAATTTCCAAAACTAAAAAGAGTGATGGTTGAGGAATAAGGGCGAGTTGAAAATATCTGAATTCTTCTGGGGTGCCTTGGCTTGCATATGTTTACTCCCAGCTTGAAGGTGGCACCTTCTTCAGGCAGAAACAGAAGTCACATTTATTGCTGTCCTGTGCGCAGATGGCTGTGTGTCCTGGGCTGGCTTTGAACCTGTCAAAAGGGATAAGGGTCATTTCATTTGAAAAGGTACACCAGGTGAGATACCACTGTGGTTTCTTCTGACCTATCTCAGTATTTAAGCCTTATAGCAAGGCAGTATTTTAGCTGCTATATAACTATTATTGACCATAGTTGAAATTGTATGTGGTACCTACTTATGTACTCCTTTAACAAAGGTACTACTTTGTAGATTTTCAGAGAGGATTACATAAAGAGATGATAACAATGTACAGGTTATGTGTTCTGTCTGGACAGGGTGTCAAGGCATGCCATATAAACCTTTGGTAAAAACAGGCACTGGAGCTCCTTTGCCTGTATTGCAGAGGGCAAACAGTTTGCAGAGATTAATTGCAGAGGTGGGCAGCTGTTCCTGGTTTCTTGCTTCACTCGAGCAAGTCCAAGCAGCTCCTGGGAATTACTTTAGCAGCCTGAAGCTCCCTGGCTCCTTCTGAAAAGTGAGATTTGATGAACTCTTGAGAGGAAGAATGAAATGAAAACCATTCTGATCCTTCCCTGGGCTACTCTTGGAAGGGCCTATTCATTTCTCAAGGTGTCAAATCTTTTGCTCCAGTTTATCAGTTCTTTATTATTATGATCCAGTTTACCAGTTCTTTTTCTGACACCATTCTCAGAGACCCTACAAACATGTATCCTCTGGCAGACCAGCTGGAGCAGTTGGTGTAGCTGGAGCATTTGGTGGAGTCTGCAACTGGAGACTTTGCTTCTCAAAAGTAGCTTGGATAGACTTAGGGTTTTAAAGCTGTGAAGTGCCAGCCCTGCTGGTAGAAGTGTGCTGTCTTCTACCACATGGGTGCTGTGCTGCTGCAGGGGCTGGGTTGTGCTCATCAGTTTATGGCTGTTCCCAGCATGAGTCACTGGGCATCTGTAGACACGGCGCTCTCAGAATTAGCAAATGGAGGCAGAATCACAGCCTTGCTGTGTGGGAAGGGAAAGCACAGATTCATAAATGACTGGGGTGTGCTCAGTTCCTTCAGCTTATGGGGAGGTACTTGCTGGGAAAGAATTGCCCAAAAAAGTTTTAAGAGTGTTACGTTTCTGGGCTGAAAGCAAGACTTTTTCTTTGAATAATATGCAGCTGGTAATTCAGTCTTTCAGAAGGCAGTTTAATGAACACATCTTGTCCACTCAAGAAGATGCAGCACTGTAGTCAATTCAGATCTTTCTCTAAGTTGTTATAAGCATTTATATTCTGCTAAGGAGAAAAAACCCAGAACAAACAACAATTTAAAAAAAATCACTGAAAACTGGTAAGCTATGATGCATGTTATGAATCTTGAATAGAGAAATTTCTTCATCATATTTCAATAAAATAGATATTGTTTCCTACAGTGTGTTATAATATCTTCTTTATTTATGGAAGGAAAACTGTTACAGGAATGCATTCTGAATACCGGTCTTAATATTAGGACAGAAACAGTCACTCTTTCCTTACTCTCATTTTGAACGTGTGCTTAAATAAAGCTGAAGTTTCTTTTTCTCAGTTAAATCATATTTTATTTTTATTAGGAGACTGATTCTGTGGAGACCCATGTTCCTGCAGATTCTTTAGCAGCTGCAACAGTGATGCCTTCACCAAATTAGGAGCACTCCTCCCTGTCTAGCAGGATCAAGTTCTTTAACTTTGAAGAATTTTTTTTTTCACTTTCTTTGACTTCAAGGGCAGCTTAGAAGTTTAGAAAGGCTTTGGCTGATTCTGTGCAGGACACGGGGAGAAAAGCCTGTGTGAAATCAGAAGAAAAACAGAAGAGAAATGAAGCCCTGGAAATTGGAGATGCCTTCTCTTAAAATCCAATTATCTGCTGGGAAACAAGAAACAAGAGGAGAATAATTGAATGGGACAGTACAGAAAGTCTATCTTTGTAGTGCATTGAGCAGGATGTGTTTCAGCTGTCTGCTGTTACATGAACATCGTTATTTATCTGTTGGCAGCTTGCTTCTGACATTATCACTAAATTGGTCCTACAGTCTGTTGTCCATCATTTACAATAATTCAAAGATGTGGCATCTCCTGCTTGGTCTCTTTTACTTCAAGAGCACAACCAACCAAACCAAACAACTGTACATTGTCTTGTAAAATAACTCAACTCCCAGAAATTAAACATGTGTTTTCAAAAGCTGTTTAATCATTCAGTATTTGCCTCAGAACAAAGCACTTCTCAAATGAATTGCTTACAACTGTCAATTTTATTTATGACAGCAAGATCATGGGTGAAAAGAAAAGAGCATCTCAGTGTTAGTCTGCCTTTGAGGAAGGAATTCAGTGAGTCTCACAGCCTACTGCATGGGTCACTGTGAGAGAGTGGCAGGAAAATGTTGAAATCACCCAGTGGGTGAGCAGCACTCACCTCACAGAGACTCTGCACTAAGTCACAGTCAAGCCTTGATCTTGTTACCTCTCTAAATGTTGGTTTTTTGGGGGTTTTTTGTCTCATCATGTTTGTCAAAGAGCTACCAGGTACATTTGCTATGATTTAGACTGTTAGCGGTGTTTTAGTGTGTGTTAAGTGGTAGCAAAATAGGAACAGCGTGAAAAGATGCAGTAAAAGGGTTTCTTTGAAAGCTGGAAGGATCAGGAACAACAAGATTTGGATTTTACAAGGCCAGTCTTTAATTAAATGGATGACAGATTTTTCATGCCTGAGACACAGCACACTCAATACATTAGTGCAGCTGCCAGGGCTCCAGAAGCAGCAGCACAGTCAAGTCATGGTGCAGAGCATGGCTCATCAGCCCTGCAGAGGGATGCAGATGTGCTGAGATACCCCCACCGTGCTGATGGGGCTGAGTACCAGCACATGCTCAGTGCTCCAGATGGGTCTGTGAGCCCACAGCAGCTGTTGGAGCCCTGAGACTCGCAAGGCACAAGGGCAGGAGGGTTAGAAAGGTTTTTTAACTGATGTGCAGAGCGGTGCCAACCCATGAAGAGCACAAATAATGTTGCTGAGCCTGAGCTCAGTGGTCTGTTCAGGCTGTGGTTAGTGTGCAGTGCAGTGAGCTGGCTGTGGCTGCCCCAGAACAGCCTCACTGAGCTCTCTGTACCCACCCACGGGCTGTGGCTCCTGGCAGCTGCACAGGGTTCTGCAGCACGGGGCAGGCACAGAGGGTGGGCAGGATGGTACCAGCTCTCTGGCTTTAAGGCTGTGAGAAGGCAAAATCAGGATGTGGTTGGAAAACCAGACCAGATGTCCCTCTAACGTGGTGTCCTGCTTCCTACAGCAGCTACTCCCAGCTGGTCCAGGAGGCTTGGGAGGAGCAGAACAGGGTCTGTGTTTGGTGACTCATCCCTGTGAAACTCCATCAACTGAACCTGCAGAGAAGTTGCAGTGATCTATATTTGCTGCAGTCCTAATTTGGATATCTTATACACAAAGAAAAGCAGAATTTGAGGCCAGAATTGGAGCTACCACCTCTGCCCCAAAGCTCCTTAGGGAGCAAAGCAAGTATAAGCATCTTTTTCTTCCCCATTGCCCCAGCTCCTTATATATCACAGGTGCCTGAGTATTTCAGAAATGAGTTTTCTGTGTTTTGCACAGTTTACATCAAAACATACTGCACAAAACTTTATTTTATTGTCGTAGATTCATAACAGCCACTTGTTTATATAGATACTAAAATGTGACATTTAAATGTGAAACAAAATATTACTGCAATAGTATGGTTGGCACCGCTGACTTTTTAATAGGGGAATATATAAAGCTATTGCTGTCATCTCACTGCTGATGACTGGAAAATGGAGGGATGGAACTTGTCAAAATTTTCAGCAATGTTGTTACTTTCATTGGACTGTTGTGCTTGTTCTGACCTGTGCTCCAGATGCAGGTACCTGTCTAATCAAAATGTGAAGGAAAATTTGTAAAGATATGATACAGGCAGTTGTGGGGGGTGGGACTAATATCAAGTGTTACTTGTTACTTGTTCAGTAAAAAAGAACATTTAAATATGGAACTTAAAGTAGCTGACCAAAAAACTGGTAACAAATCTTCAGCCTGAGAATAGATTTAACATAAACAGTACATAAATCTTTGCACTACAAGTAATGTCATGTTTTTGAAAATATGTATTATAAAAGGAAGCACCATGAGCCTTGAATTGATTTCGTGACACACAAATTTCCTGTCCTTTTCTCTGCTTAATTTAATGGATTTGACTGTAAAGAATAGTTTTGCATTGAAGAGTGCTTTAAAAGAAAATCTAGTGAGCAGCATTTGGTTAATCTGCAGTTCAGTCCTGAATAAAAGTCATCCATTTCTTAACAGGATTTGACTTTTTAGAATACATCTTTGGCATATTTGTTAATACAGATTCTGATGTGCTTGAGGATTAAACCAGAGTGTTAAGTATGCATTATAAAGGTCATAAAGAAAAGTGCTAAGAGCAGGGTTACAAACCCCTCAAACTGCAGGTGATTATCTAAATTTTTATGGATGAAGTTTGGCTCTCTTCATTGTGATCTGATGGTGTGGAAAGTGAAGAATAAGAACCAGAATGAGCACTGCCCAGCACTTGGGAGAGCTGTTTGGGAGGTGTAGAATAAGGACCCACAGTGGCTCTAAAGCTCCAGAAAAGAAGCACTTTCTCTTTTGCAGAGTAACCAGTCACTATCACAGCAGCATTTAGGATTTCAGGTGTTTCTCTTTTTTCTTCTTTTTAATAAGTGAGATTGAAGAGCAGCAGAGGGAGAACCATAGGATACATGGCAGTCTTTTGTTCTAAGAATATAAATTATCATTTGCTAACATAAATGCAAATAACAAATGTGCACAACCTTTCCATGTTTAATAAAGCAATATCTGGTTTTGGTGAACCCCCAGTGACATGTTACTGGGCAATGAAATCATGCATTTTAAAATCTCTTGGGTGAGTAAGGGTATGCAAAATATGGCACTCAATCTTTATGCATAATCTCAAACCATCAAAGATAAAATGATTTCATGAAGGACAGAAAAACAGTTGGGGTTTGCTGCTGTATTTACATCTCCATGTGGAATACAAATGATGCTGAAGAGTGTGTTTGCTCAGTTCTTTATGAGAGCTGCCAACTCTGAGCTCCTATCTGGCCAAGCAGCAGTTGACTCATCTGACCCTGGAGGAAAAATTGCTTAAAGCTTCATGTACTTTTAATTCTTGGTCAGGGATTACATCTTGGCTTGCTAATCAAAGCTGGTGATGCTGGAATCTTTCTTTTGGTAGATTTTCCTGTTAAAAGGTGTTATAAGATCCTTGGATCACATTGACAGGAGCAAGACTGTTATAGAAAGGGAAAATTCTGAAGGGGGCATTTTTGCATTTGGGGTACAGGCCTACATAATTTGGTATTTTTACTGGAAGGACAGCATATGTGACTCAAGTGGAGAGAGAGAAAACTAGTTGGAATGACATCAGAAATCTTTGAAATATTATTTTGTAAAACCTTACTACAAACTAATGTGGCAGTGTTTTTAAAGATATCTCATTGCAAACACAGGGACAATCAGGTTGACTTTCATGGAGAGCATAGTTTTAATTTTTCTCCTTGACAGTCAGATAATTCATTCTAGTATGTAAAATGGGGGAAGAACAACTCTCAGGGTGATTAGAAGATTGGGCTACATAATAAAAATAGTTGTTGTAACGTGCCAACATGAACATACATCTTAATTCCATGTAGAAGGAGAGAATGAAGGGAGAATTTAGAAAAGCTGGATTTTTAAAAAACAGTCTTTAATAAAGTCTGGAAGTTCTGGGCGGGAAAATAGGTACAGGTAGGAAAATTCCTGGCTACACTCTACAAATGTTTAAGCTCAGGCTGAAAAGGAGATTGATGGGTGGGAATGGCACACATTTTAATGCTTATAAGGGAGAAAGCTCCTTATGTTTTAAAATTAGTAGCCTTAGCTTGCAGGTTGTTGAGTGTATTTGGAAATATAAGCAAGGGCAGTGTGAGCCTGGAGCTTTTCCATGCATACATTTTGCATATGTTAAAAGGAAGGTCAGGACTTCCCTAATATAAAAATTCCTATAAAAACTTCCCTATAAAAATTCTCTGATATGCAGCCTGATAGCCCACTCTGGAACACAGTGCAGTGGCTAGGGCAGCCAGCTGAATTATTCCATTTGAACTGATTTTCTAACTCATCTCTTTTCCTAGATCTCTTAAAAGGGAAATTGTGATTTTCTATGGATAAATTTTCTGCTATTCACATAAATTCACAAAACTGCTTTTTAACATTTTTGTCAATTCACATTTAGGTAATAGCAATAGTAACTTGTATTGCTTGATAGCCCTTTGCTGGGAGATTTGTGGTACTCGTAAGCCAGGGATAACTGAAAGTGGAAAGTATGATGGTAGTAGATCATTCCAACTCAGAATGATACATTGGTGATGGCATTCCTGCTAAAATGTGGGCATTTTCATTGTTCCACTCGGTATTCCTTTTGAAGAAATCCTACCTTAATGCAACACCTGCACAAAAGAGGACCTCAAATGTGAAAACAGAGCTGTGTTCTCTTTTGATCCCATGAAACCACTCTTCATGTCTGCAGTGGTGGCATAATTCTGAACCACTTGGCAATGAACCCATTCTTCAGAGTCTTCTGTTGCTGGTTCTGAGCAGCTGTGTGTTGACTGCAAAGGACAAGTGTGTACACTCCTCTTTACAACCAACACTCAGTTTTGCTTAAGCAATGAGGCATTTGTCTGCTTAGTATTTGAACACTGCTGGCAGCCTAAGGAATCTTTATTCTGTGTGTTCCTATGCATCTGCTCGGAGGGATGTGTAATACCTCTTGAGTGCTGATGTTGCCTCACAGTAACAGATTTCTTGTAGTATTATAGCTCTTGCAGTGGGACCAAGGACAGAGTCTGTAGCTTCACTTTTCACTATTTTTTCCCTTTAAATCTTGCAGCAGAATAGCTCTGACATCCATTTGGTGGGACTTTTACATTGCAGCTGAATTTCCTAACATTTTTGCCACTCTTGTATCTTCTTCACTGGCATTTCATCCTGTTCTGTTGGATTGCTTTTCCACTGCAAATACCTTAAGACTGAAGGTTGAGTTTGTTTCTCTGTCAGAATTCCATGATGAATCTGTTTTGATTTGATTTGTTTTTCTGTTTTAATTTGGAGATAACGACAAAAGGCTTTACTGTACCTTGTTAAGATAAAAAGTCTCTTATCAGTGGTGGTAATAGTTTTTATGGTACACGCATAGCAGATAGGATGAGGACTCTTTATGCTTAACTGGAGAACTGAAATTCAGCTTCTTTGGAGTATTTGAAAGCTGTTTTGGTATTTGTGATTTCTCCTAACTGTGTGTGAACCAATAATAACGAGCAGTTGAGTTTGTTGATGGCTATTCCAGGACAAAGGGGTTCCATGTATGATGAATCTGAGCAGTTACTGTCACCTAATGAATTCAAATGTGCAGCGTTGACAGAGAATTTCCAGCATCACCAGCTCTAATTGCCTTCTTAATCTTATTAATTATCTCCCTTTCTAACTTTTGTTTAGAGTCAGCATAAAAATATTCTTCCTGCTGAAATAACTTCATAGGCAAAGTTCAAGTGAGCAATTAGTGATTGCATCTGGTTTTGAGTTATTTTCCCAGCTTGTGGTAGTTCAGTTAATAACCTTTTAAAATTTTCATGTATATCCCCAGGCAGCTGTAGGTCTGTTTCCCAAATCTACTGCAATGTTCGAAGTGTTCATCTTTCTGGGACCATCTGCTTCTTTTCTCCAAAGACCATAAAATCCTTGGCAACCCCTTGAATGAACCTCATACTTCCTAACATGCAGGAGTAGATGGAACACATAAATAGAAAAACTATGGGAATATTTTAATTCTGATATTAAAGCTGTTTTGCATTCAATGACCATTATAAGAATAGATTTTGTGCCTGAAAGCACCTTAGTGAACCATTATGTATTTCTGCAGTGCACATAAAATTCCATTCCAGGAATAGCAGCAAACTTAAAATGGGCATTTCATTATCAAGTATCCATCATAATCCTTATTCTTTCACTCAACAAAGATACATGATACCTAAACAGCATTGACTCTACATGTTTCTTGAATTATTCCATGGACAAATCTAGGGAATCATTCAAAATAATTCTCTTTCTTCCAGTACCCCTCTGCTAATTCTGAGATGTAAATCCTTGTCACATGCCACTTGCCTAAATGCTTTCCCTAGATATAGGCTCCTTATTGGTATTATCCATCATAGTATTCTGCTTTATGTGCTTTTGAAGTTGCAAGTATGATAAATCAAAACAACATTTGAATACACTAACATAAACTTCTGAAATAGAAACCCAATATTGGGTTAAAAAAATTAGGAAGCTATTTAAGCCTTTGGAAAGAATGTTATTTTTGCAAACACACAAGTGTTGGTTTGAATCTAAGGGTTTTCACTATGCACTACTATTTTAGTATGAGTTTCAGGTCAAGGGAGTTAACTGAATTGTCTGTTTAATTGAAGTGTTTAAAGTCCTTGGGTTGCCCAATTTTTTTCTTCTGTGTTCCAGATAACTGATAAGCACCTGTTTTCTCTGATGTGATCAGTTAGCCACACAAGTTATGTCTATACAAATAGACTTACTCAACATTTTCTGGTTCTAAAAATACGCTACCTTTTCTATCACCGTCTTGAATTCTTTTAGGAAAAATGAACTTTATGATCATCTGTTTGGGTTTGGTTTAATATAATTTTATGGTTTTCTCCTGTTACTTCTTGTCCAAATCCATTGTGAACATGTAGAAGAATATAGAACACATTCCTGTTGAGTTTATAATAATCCGTGGTGATGATTATGTCTTGCCAGCACATCCCTTTACCTGTGCTGAGTCCATGAAACCTGAGGGTGGGAGAGGTATTTGCATACTTTACACATTTGTCTGGGTTACCTAGTGCTAGGCCCCCAAGCTGCAGACAGGGCTGATATCCCTGGGCTGTCCAGCTTCATTTGTGCCTTCTCCAATGGAGCCAGCACAGGTAATACAGGTGGGTTTGATCCAAAATCTTACCTGAATGAGCTTTTTCCTCTTCATTGATTATCCAGGGGAATTAAGGAGACTAAAACCCTAACTCAGCCCCAGACAGTGCAGTTATTTCTCTTATACAGCTAGGGTGGAACATGATGGAAACACTCACACCTGACTGTGCTTTTTAACTCAGAGATGTGTTTGCAGTCTCTGTGGACACTCCCAAGGTGGCCCAAAACTGGCCATTCCATCAGTCTGAATCCTGACCTTGGCAATGCATCCTGAATTGGAACGTCCTTCGTCACTGGCTGACTTTGGGATGCTTTCCTCTTGTTATGTGGCTATTTGAAGCTGCAAAGCAGGTTCTTTAGATCAATATTTGTAACTCAAATTCTATTGGTCATTCAATCATAAACTTTTGCTACCGCTGGTTTCATGCATAAATTCTGTTTATATACTCCCATGCCATATATATATGTATATATAGAAATATGGCATGGAAGTATATAAACAGAATTGTGCACTTTTTAACTTATGGCCGGTTTGTTCCTGCAGGATCATCTGAAAACATATTCTTACAAATCTAACCCATCAGTTGGATACCCAGGGGTCAGTTACGTGGTCCATGTCCTGGCTCACGTCCATAGCTCCATATGTTAAGGCACTGCTTCTCAGAAAAGCTCTGCTTCCCAGTCAGGATTGTGGCCAGATCCTTTGTATTGCAATGTCCATCTCAGACTGTACACCCTGTGGTGAGCTTTGGTGTGCTTTGGACTGGCTGTGCATTCCCACTGATGATATAATTTGGCTTTGAATTTATGCAAACAGCCATTTGTACTTCCTGTTCCTCTGCCTTTCATTTCCGTGCTCAGTCAGGTGTGAGATTGCTACATACCTCTCAGGGAGTGTGCTTTTATTTTAGGAACAGCCTACATTTCCTTATCATCAGCACTCTCTGTGTGGCACAACTCAGAAGTAGCTCTTCCACTGGAAAACAGACTTGTGGCTTTGCTACAGCTTGCATATAAAACAGTGACATTGATGGTTGGAAGGGCTGCTTCAAGCACAGACACTGACCGGGCTGCCTCTGTAGCTCATAGCAATCCTTCCACTGTCAGCCAGTGTGACCCTAATCTTTCATTCTCTGCAATCTTTCTTTTTCAGTTTTGGGAGAAGTATTGCCTTATTAAAATATTTAAACAATAATATATCATAAGAAATGTGTTGGATGAAGAAGGACTAATTGTGACTTACCACATGTCTTAAAGGCCTGACATGCTCCCCAGTTCACACTTGCCCCCCTCTCAGAAACTTCCCTGAGTCTGTGGCCTGTGTCCCTTCTGTTGTGAGAGATGCCTCGTACCTCTCACTTCTGTTCTCAATCCTTTTGTCCTTTATTTAACCGTAGATTAATTTTAGGAACAGAGGTTGGTTTTTCCAAATGCAGCCTTCATGATCACTCTCCCCTCACCTAGCTAATTTGCTCTATGGATTTGTTAAAAAAATGCAAATGTGCCTAAGGTGGTGCTTTCTGGAGGCTTCTCTAAGCAGTTACAAGATTTTGTAAGTACTTTATCTTAAGAAGCATTCACTGTACCTTTGTGTTATAAATATATATATAAAAGAGCCTTGCAGGTTTCTCAGATCAGAGATGACAGCCCTGGCATTTGCCATGCTTTTTCCAGTCATCTCCTTTCTGCTTGTTCTTATTTGGCAGCCCAGGGGGTTAACATAATTGTCCTTATTCATTTGAGAGAGAAGAGACTTGACAAAATAGCAATCTTAGTAGGTTAACCTCCCTGTGTTTCCAATTATACTGTTTGTCTAATAATGAAAAACCTGGAATTATTGTAAAGTAGACTTTGCACTTTTTTGCCTGCTCACCAGACAAGAGAGAAACAAAGACCTGTAAATGTCTTTCTCCCTTGAACATTCTCTGTGAATTGATATCCTGTTTCAAGAGACTGAGGAGTTTCCCACTCTAGGCTGCTAACATGCCACTGCATTCATGAAAATGAATGCCCAGAGACAGAGGCATGTCCTCTGGAATCAGCCCACTTGGATGAATAATACACATTTCCATACCAGAATAGGCAGTGTGGGAGCCTTGGGAGGGAAATGTGAATTAAAACAAAGTCACATTTTTCCCAGTCTTCTATTTCAGGTCTGACATAACCTTGCTTTTCAAAAACAGGCTTACTCATTCCTTTGATTTGTCTGTATTATTCAGTCTCTAGACCTTGTTTGTGGTTCCTTATGCAAAATTCAACAGTGTTGCTAAATTTGTGGCTCTTATGTTTGCATTTCATTTTTGATCAAGTACTTTTTTTGCATCAGTCATATAAAATATTCTCAAAAGGCAGAATTAATATTTCACTAGTATGTTTAACTACAGCTAACATTAGTGATGAGGAAAGTATTTTTTTGATAGGAACTGTTTCATTATGGTCAGTCTGGTCTTTATCCAAAGGCTGTTGAGTGGAAACTGCCCAAGGATTTCAGCAGTCTTCAACTCAGACTTTTATGAGAACCATTCTATGTGTCTGGCAATCAAGTCTCTTTTAGTCCATAGTGTCTCTCTCTCATGGCAGATTAGAGTATACACACTTTCAGGGAGAAAGGGAAGGTTGGATTAAGTACCAAACCCATGCTTATTGTATTTAATATTTGCAATGAAACAAAGAAACAACAACAAAAAAGGTACTAGTTATCCTCCTCAACATACAGTTATATTTAAAATAATATCACCTAGGTAGTTTTGTAATTTTGGTAAAGATAAATAGCCGATTTCAACCAAACTGAATTTATTTGAAAAACAGGATTTTTTTCCAGATGTTTCCTACAGCATTCATATTCATTTCTGAATTAACCAAGACATGTTAAAACTTTCATTAACCACCGGTGCTATAGGTTACATTGCTCTACTGAAAACTCAATTTTTCTTTGAAAATTAGTATGATTAGCGTAGGTAACTGGTAGGGAAGCTCCAAGGACAAAGCGATCTCCAAAATCTAATGTAGGAAATGGGATTAATAGGGGTGATCCTGAATGGAGAGAGGGTGTGATAAAACAGAAAAGTAGAAAGGTAGCTGTTGATAAACAAAACCAGAGAGACCCTTACTTAGGTAAAAGTGGTCTGAGCTTTGATGGACAAAGACAGCTCCGATGAGCAAAGAAGGTGTAGTTACAGAAGAGTGTGTATTGAGTAATTAACAAGGGATGAAGGAAACCCAACCAAAATGGACTTGGCCTCAAAAGGTGCAGTTGTTTCAGTATTTATTAATATTTTTCAGGCTTATGGTATGCTTATTTCCTAATGTTTAACAAAAATTAATCTTACATTTTTCTTCTGAATATCAAACATCTTCCACCTGTGGACACAGTCAAGGCTCAGTTGGGATGGTTCTGGACAGATGGTGGTTGGAAAGGTTTATCATGATGAGGCATTTTCAATTCAGTAGGTTTCTTTATCGACTACATTCTTTATCCTTAAATATTCATTATCATTGGAGATCTTACTGTCCTCCAGTGATAACATAGGGGTCTGCTTCAGAATATACCTTTTCACTGTGGTCCTTATAATACCAAGCCCTCTGCTCCTTACTGCAAAAGTCTTTTCAAGAGTAATTAGCTCTGGCTAGACATGTATATCCTGCCAATATATATGTGTTTTTACTTTGATTTCAGAAGATCATCATGAGCAGTGGGGTTAGATCCTTGAAGAATGAACTTGTTTCATATTTTAAGTTCTAATCTTATTCCTTCAGCCAAAAATCTCTTCAGTTTTAAGCCGTGCAGGCATTGTTTTTGATGCAAAGAATCTTAGGAAATTTGGACATCAAAAGGAAAATGAAACAAAAAAATACAGTAGTGTTTCTTGATTCACATTTTAAAATCTTCGGTATTTTTCAGTTTTAAAAAATCCCAACCAAAGACAACTCTGAAGACTTCCTGAAGAACTTTCCTGACTAATATTTGTCTTTGCTGTCCAGCAGGCATCAGTGTTGCCCAAAGATTCCTTGAGTGTAAAGAAAGAAAATATCCACTTACAAGAAGATATTTTTTTAAAATCCTTCATTGGAAAAACCAAACTCCTACTCAGAAGGGCATGGTTAATTTTACAGAAAGTGAAAAAAACAGGAATCAGTTTCTCTGAACTGAAATTGCTATACAAAAAAAAGTTTCCTTTCTCAGGGATTTTCCTTTCCTATTAAAGACACTGGCAGTTTGTCTCCCTGTGAATACATTAGCCCTCGTGTTCCTGTGCCTGCCTTTCTTATTTTGGTGTGCAGTGAAGCTGGTGCCAGAAAAGCCTGGAACTCATCCCACGGTGGCTGTGCATGGATGGCAGCAGAGTCAAGCACACTCTTTCCCCACACAGGCAAATAATCCAGGCTCATCTTGGTGACTCACTTAACAAGAGATACTACAGCTTATCTCAGTGATGGAAGACTGTAATTTTGCTAACATTGACTAAACCAAGCTCTGGAGAAGCTTCTGTGATCCCAGAAGAGCAGCTGAACTGCATGAAGGGCTTTGGTTGAATAGTGCTTATCGTGGACTTAGCTCCTCTAGCCTTGGAGGACTTGGAGCATCTGGCTCGTGCACTCAAGAAACAGCTTCTGTTTTTCTCCCATAGGGATCTTTAGTGATGTCTTCTGTGCCTCTCTTGGCCCACTTCATACATGCTGCTACTGACAGAAGGACACCAGATTTATCTGAGCTATAGGTGCAGCCAGGATGGAAGGAGCCACTGCTGTGTGTCATATTGTAGTTTCCACTAAGGAAGGAAGTTTGTCATCTGCGTCACTGCTGCGTGTCACTTGTGTTCAAAATGTTATTTTATAATGTGCTGAGATACTCAGGTGTATTTCTGAGGGTTTTCTTCCCACTGTCTCTGGTGGGGTTTTTCATGTTAGAAAAGATCTCCACAGAACTGACTCTGAAGCACTTTAAGCATCCATTAACAAGCAACTATTAATTTTCCATCAAGGCTCTTCCTATGACATTATCCTACCATTTTTTGGACTGGTTGTATAATTGATTATGTTCCCCTTTGCCTTCATTAAGTGCAATCTTTCCGGAAAATCTGTTAGATAGGAAGCATTATCATTGGGAAATACTTGAAGATTTTATTTAGTACAGTCAAAAGTGTCAAAACAACTAATTGAATGCTTTCATCTCCATGACTAATGAAAGATTAAGTTATTGCAAAAATATGTCACAGGAATCTGCAAATTTTTAATGAAAAATAGCAACCTCATTAAATCTGAAGGCAGTTAAATGTTACTGTGGGAAGTGTCTCACTGCAGAGACCTTTGCAAATGCCTAAGGAGAGCACCAACACTGTACATTTTGGTGTCTTTAAATTATACAGACTGTTCCTAGGTAAATTCCTCAGGGACCTGGGACCTGAGCCTGTTTGTCTGCAGGTACCCAAGTGTGGTTTTGGTAGGAACAAAGAATCAGTTAGAGAGTAGGAGGTTTTCTCCAAGACAAATCAGTGCACATCAGTGGTAGTGCAATGGTAGTGAATGCTGTTTAAGAAGCAGCATCTACTCTTCTGTTCTACATTTAAATGTCCCTAGTATTTCTTTCTCAGGGCCCACAAGGTTCAGTGAAACTCAAATCAGACTCTGGATGTTGTGGGCATTCCTTGGAAGAATTGTGCACTAGTTAGTGGTGCATTGGCAGCTGTGTAAGCAAGGAAAAAATCCACCTTGCAAGCAAGCTCAATTCTTTCATCCTGTCTGGAAATCTATCCCCTTACCACTAGTAGTAAATGTCATCACCTTACCCCAATGCACTGCTGAGCTTTTCTCTCTTTCATATTCCTCTTTGTCTTCATTTTGCCAATTCTTTCCCTTTATTTCCTTCCCTCTCTCCTGTCTGTGATACCCAAAATTTGTAAACCATATGTGCTTCTTTTCTAGGAACATATCTCTGCCATCTTTTCTTCTTTTCCTAGTATGTCCTGATAAAATGCTGAAGAACCTTGATTTTTGTATTGGACTGTCCATCCTTTGCCTCCAAGTGACAGAACAATGAAGAGTATTATCTCTTGTTTATATGGGAAAAACTGATGTAGATTGTAATATTCTTTAGCTAAGTTCAGCTTTCATGAGAATGAGTGGTTGTTTTTGGAGGCAGAAGATGGTTTAGTTTCAGAGAGAATGGGACTGGAGTAGATAGTGCCATGTGTTCTCCTTCCAGACTGACAGAAAACATATAATTCATGCAAGTGCTGTACAAAATACAGTGGAGATTTTGAGCTTTTCCAAGAAGTGTGCCTGTACATGTAAACCAAACAGAAAATCTATGGAATAAGCCTATTTCCTCTGCTTAGCTGCTGCCTTAGTCTGTGATCCTAAACCATGCTTGAATAGAACAATTTCCCATGGCAAGATGAAATTTGGTAAGCTGTTTATTCATTTTAGCTGCCTCTTGGAAAATCACATTATGATTATAAAGACATAAGCAGGGATTTTAAGTGGAATTCCATTGTTTTCAATAGGCTTTAAATCAAGGGCATTCTGAGAGGAAAACTTAAGATGACATGGAAGATATAAAGAAGTCTCAGAGGTGGGGATAAAATGGAACTCTTCTCCATTCCCAGGCTATACAACTTTTCATAAATTACAGAAGGTAGAGACCTCTGATAGATTTTCTTTGTGCTGTTCTTCCTTATAAAGGGTGAAAAGTTTGAAAACAGGTGTCTAAAAGAAACCCTTTTAGCTACTGCTTGCTTGCAATAAGCATATGAGCTTAACTTCCATTTTTCAGATGTTACTTAATTCTTCTTACTTTTCACCCAGGTGGTTTGTTCAGCTACTGTGGGATGTATGTGAAATACTTTTAATTCTTCCATCTTAAAAAAAAAATCCCCATGAAGTCACCTTTGATTTTAGATGTATGTTTGATTTCTTTTTATTTGTCATTCTGTGTCTAATTTAGTTGCCTGCCAGCTCAGATGTGACATTTCTGGATTATGCTAATGTATACTGATTTTCTCAAATCCACCCACAGCCAGTTTTGCTTCCTCTGATTGACAAAGATGTCTTCAGATCTGCTGATCTGGCAGAACTGAACTCAGGTCATCAAGCAGTTGGGGACCAATGCTCTTGGGTCCCCACCTTATGGCAGAGAGGAGTTGCAGAATGGCAATGCTGTAACTTTACCAGGTTACAAAATGGGAAGAAAATATAAGATTAATAGCTGATCTGAGGAAACAAAATCTTTTTGATAACCACATTTCCTACTTGTCTAAGGATATGAGTGCAATGCACTTACTCTTGTAAATATGACAGTCTGAGAAGAATATGAAAACAAGTATTTTCAATCTTCTATGGAGTGAGATATTCACCATAACTTTTTCCAAAGTTCCTTCCTCTTTCTCAGAAGAGGTCTTAATTGCCAGAGTAGATTATTAAAAATATAAAGTATTTGTTGCCATGTAGGAAGGAACTGTAAATTTTATTCCTATACTTTATTCCTGCAATGTGTTGATTTAATAATCCCTCAGAACAGATTGATAGGAATTCTTGTGGGAATTACTTTAATTTCTGAGTAGAAATCAGAGGTGTGAACTGTGTGCATGCACATGAATATGTGTGTATATATATTTCCAAAAAGCAGTTTGCTTCTTAATTTTAAACGAGCTTTGGGTTTTGGTTTGATGGGTTTTAAAGATTTAATAGATCAAAGGGTTCAATGTTTCCTGTAAGGGAATAATCATATTTAGGTCACAGATAACAGAGGAGGACTGTTAAATGTCCTAAAAGCCAGCAGATTTCCTGCTCCAGTGACAGCAGATCCACTGGCAGTAGCTGCAGTGCATTCTTACTGCGACAGCTGATGGCAGGAAAGCCTGAGAGTGAGAAGTGTCCTCCTTTCCCAGGCTCTTGATCTCCGGCCTTTGGTTTGCTAGCACTGAGATTATAAGCTGCTCCTGAAAATTAGGTTTATTTCTAATTCAAGAAGAAAATGCACGGGAAATTCATGATCTGACTTTAGATGAAATTCTGCTCAGATTTAGTTGTTTTGCTGACAAGCTTCTAAAAATCTGTAATATTTTCTGTAGTCAGGAATAAATTTTGCCCTTCATAATCTCACTTGAACCAGTAGCCATCATCATGGCAAATTTTCCACATAGCTATACCCTAAGGTAGAAACTAGATTTGTGCTTTTACTTGAACTAATTAGGAGCAAACAATTTTGCTTTTGCAGAATGCAATTTTGCTTACTGCCCTAAGGTCCAAGCAAAATAAGAGCATTTGTATTAGTGCCCTTTTAACGGTGTCTTACATAATATTGATTTATTTGGTCTGTGCAGACAATCAACAAAAAAACCATCTCTTTTTAAGATAATTTGTAATCTACGGAGGATAGGAATGAGGTCTTGAATATCACATTAGACATTTAAATGAAAAATAATAAAGAAAGAAGATTCCAAAACATAATCTTGATGGTAGCTGGATATTTTTTGCTTCATTACTTCCATGCTGGATTCTTTTCAACCCAAATCTCTGAGATTTCTTATATTTTTCAGGCAATTGTCATTACTGTTAATATGTGTAACAACTTTTTCACCTACACCAGCTCCAGCCAGACATATAGTAGCCAAACCCATGTGTGAGTAGCCCATGGTTGCAAAGAATGTTGCAGTATTCCTGAAATTTGTATGCCAGGGATACAGATCTAAGCCATCAAACAAATGGATAATGGATTAGAAAATCATAAGTCCTTCTGGAAGCCTTGATAATCCTTTATTTTCTTTCACTTCATTCATTCATGCAGTTTTGTTCTACTTCTTTAATTGAGAATCACTACTAGGTTTCCCTAGAGTTTTTGTGAAGGGTATGATCAGGATTAAACTCCTTTAAGATTCTGAGGTTAAATATAAACAAGCTAATGAAAATTAAAAACCTGATGGTTGAATTCTGTCTCCAGGTTTTGAGTGAGGCTCTTGGGACCCTCTGTGAGTGGTACAAATGCGGCTGTCCTCAGAAATGGCTTTATGGGTTTTTCTGTGTGTGCTCTGTGAGCATCTGCCCAACTTCACAGGCTTCATTGTGAAGTACAGAACAACATTTAGTCCAGGGGCTAATACTGGAGTATCACAAGATCCATCTGAGAACTAATACCAGAATTTATTGCTTTGCTTAGTGTTTTAATTTAATTTTTACTAGGTATTAATATTTTTTTTGTCATCTTGATATAGTGGTACCTCTGAATTACATTCACTGGAAAATCATCTGTTGCCAGCTGTAATTATTTGCTCTAATGTTGATGGCTGTCAGTCTCACGTGCCACCTCTAGACCCCACCCAAATTTTATATACTTCTTCTATGAAATGAGTTAAAAGAAGTTACTTGAAAATGTTATATGTTGCTGTAACCTGCTCTTTGTTGGCCCAACTTGAGCAGTGGGTCAGCCCAGACTTTTGACCCATATTGTGGTGGTTCTGTGACTTCCAGGTAAACAGTGCTCCAAAACCCCATTTTAACATGCAACTAATTGAATTATGTTTAATTTAGTTTATGACCTGTTAGTTAACTACACTCTACTAAAAGTCCACCAAATGATACCGTGAGACTCAGTTCAGCCTTGAGAAGTCAACAAAAACAGGTGTAATCGACTTTTTATTTATTTATTATTTTACTATATGGTTCAGAAAAAAGAGGTCAGTAGTCACACTGCTTCTGGATCCCAATATAGGGCATTAAAATGATTGCACAGTGAAAGGTTCCCACTAATAATAGCTCCACCTGGAAACAGCTACTCTCTTGCTTGCCCTCCAATTTGCTTTTTGCACATATTAGGCACATCATTTGTTCAGTGCTTAGGGTAAATGGAAAAAATTTTAATCAATATGGTCCTGACAAGTGCTTGTGCTTTGTTAATAGAGGCGCTCTTGTGTGTGTTCTAAATTGAAAAACTCTCTGTTGAAGTTATCATGAATGAGAGACGCCCTGTTGGGTTGTTTTAATGCTCATCCCAATATTATAGTTAATTTCATTTGCTGTGAATGGTACTTTGGGCATATGTAAGCAGTGGAACAGTACAGGCCCAAGGGAATACCATATTTCCCATCATCATGGTTGCACTTGGGCTGAACTCGGTATTTTGATAGCTGTTACCTCCTAGGGAAATAGAGATGCAAATTTTAAGATGTTTTTCTAGCATTTTATGTCAACTATAAACTCTGGGTGTGCATGCCTGTTAGGAGACTGGAATTTGTGTCTCTTGGGACTTTTGATTATTTTTGGCAGTCTCCCTTAGTTTGTTTTCCTGCTGCTTCTGAGTCAATAGGGATTTGCACCTGCCATTGAAAGAGCGTATTTATATCTTTCAGTCTAAGCTGACTACAGACCCAGTGACACCTTTGTCAGCTACTTATGGAGCAATTTTCTTTGCAGCTTGTATTCAGTTCAGGGCACAGGAAAGTTTTGTTTGATGTCTTCACTCAGATGCTCTGGGTACTTTTGAACAGTCAGGCATTGCCGGACAAATGTGCTGAGAACAGTGAGCACTGTGGGAGGGGAAAGTGACTTTATTTGTATTCTCTTTTTTCTGTTATTCTTTTTTTTGCAGCTCTGATATTAGACCAGGGGCAGGTAGGCCATTTGTAAACCTTGTTTCTCCCAGAGTTAATTGGGATATCCAATGTCTGCACAGAAAGTTTATAGTGAACCCAAGTCATGTCTTAATCTTTCCATAAACCACTGATCAGAGGCTCTTCCAAAAGACTGTAACATGCTGGATAGGCCATGTCTTGGGTGACATGATATAGTTTCCTATATGGTGGAAGCAATGGCATTTTAATTGCCAGTCTGTCACAAAGGCAGTAAAAATTCTCTTGGAAACAGAAAAGAACCTGCTGGATGCTAATATGCTATGCAGAAAAGGTGAAAGTGGGGTGAGCTCCTTCACAGTCATTCCTCAGATGAGCTGTGTAAGTTAAGGCCACAGCTGTCTGAACACCCACAATTAGAATGTCCCTGAGACTGCACACCCAGGCAGGCGTTCTTCGCTGGGCAGAGGTGAACATCCAAGTGGAAACTGGTGAAACTGGAGCAAGGTGAATGGGAGTTAGAAAGAGCAGCCAGGTGGAAACAAGGTTGTGGATCTTACCAGCACAGCTGCCTTGGTGAGCTCTGTGTAGTACAGAAGAGCAATCCATTTTCCAGGGGCCACAGAGGCAAATATCATTCCAGGATGCTTAGGAGCAGTATTTTCAACATGATGAGTGTCTGTTTTGCTTATGATATAGTTGTCAGAAGATTAGCAAATAGAGGATGGGATGCTTGATGTTTTTAACCCACATAGTTCTAAGCATTCCTCTAATTTAGTAAAGTATTTGGATACCAGTACAATGGTATCCCCCACACTAGAGAGAGGAAAGGACTAAGGTACTGTGCTAAATACTTCCTAAAAATTAAATGTGATTTAAGTGCTTCACTCCTCTAGACTAAGGATAGATTATTCAGAGAAGCCTGCCTGTATCTCAAGGTCTCACAAGCTGCTTTTGCTATGAAATATTGTATAATTGTACCTATCCATTAATGATATGTGATTTCTGGTTGGGATTTGTCTTGTAAGAGGTTAGGATAATAATTCAGTTCATCCTTAAAAGCCATTGTCAATACCCAAGTATGTTCTGCTTGCTGTCCTCTGGACTATTTTTACCTGAAGGTTCACTGAAGCCAAGAGGCCCAGCAGGAACAGGATGTATTGGAAACCTGTTGAGCCTGAGGTACCTGCTCTGCAGACCCAAAGGAGGACTCACTTCCCACTTGACTACTTCCACCATCGCTCTTAAATTTTAAGCTACAGCAGTTGCTGTTGTGCTTTATATTTAATGAGGCGCATTCTTATGAGAGGAAGTACAATTGAAATTCTGGAACAAATATTAAAAAAAATAAAAATTATATCTTCACATCACACTGCTGCATTTGAAAGAGTAAAATTTTTATATAGCACATCTTCCTGCAGTGTGCTCCTATTCCCTTTTCTGTTTTCCAGAAAAACTCACAGAGAGAGCTCTTGAAATGAATTCAAGAGAAATGTCACAAGCATGTTTTCATGTTTCTGCTTTGCAGTTTCTGCATGTTTGTCTGGCTTTTAAATTTCCCATGGAAAAAATCCATCTTTTCTATAAAGCAACATTTTGCTATTAATAATTAATTGGAATTCAGAGAGGTTCACTCAGAATTTTAAATGGGATGTCTAGTCAGGGCTATAAAATCTTATAGCCAGGGGATGTAAAGCAAGCATACAATGAGAGTGGAAGATCAGAATGACGTGATTTATTCTGATAATTTTCATTTTTTCTGTTAAGACCTGTTAGCCTGCCATATAGGTTTACTCTAGATCTCTCTCCCTATATATATACTACTATTTAAATTGCATACATATAAGGTCAGCATAAAAAAAAAGCCAAAACTGAGTGAGATGAAATATTGTTGTAAAGATCTTTTATGGAGTTACCTTAGAAGATTGTAACCCACAGCTGCTTTTTTTGGTGTGCAATTTTATATTGCTATGCTTATGGATTTTGGTGTTTTGTAATGCACAAGGTTTGAAAATACAGGTTTATTCTTTAAAAATATACTACTCCTTAAGCCCAAGAAGGTGTGTAAATTACCATATTTAGAAGCATTGTCATTAGAGTGCAGAAGTTGTACTTTTCCAATGCAATTGCAGCCCTTTCTCCCCTGAAAGCTTTCACCTTTCTCAGAAAGAGCATTGCCACAGTGTAATCATATAAGATATAATAAGCAAAATAGGGCCTAATGGAGAGATAGTATCCTGTACTATATACAATTGGGAAAAGGAAAAAAAAAGACAAGATTTTTGGCAGAATAAGTACCAAAAACATCAGTGAAATGGGACTTTTTTAGACAGTTGGAAATGTACCTAATTTTTCTTTTTTTTCACCAAGACAATCCGAGATATATTCAAATAATCCAGGTTTCTTCTTAAAAAATTTATCATCTTTCATTGTCCTGTGCAAAACTCATTTTTTTAAAATTCTGATTAAATGACTTTCAGTTTAGTGCTTGGTATGCCAGAACAGAGGAGCACCAATGAACAGTAACATGACAAGAACTGTTTCTCTCAACCAATGACCATCCCTGATTTTCTGCAGTTGGAAGGGATCTGCTCATGGGACAAATGCTGCACTTCTCAATAGGTTTTATTGGGTGTACTTTAGAAAGAGAAGTTTTGGGATGAGTCACACATTGATTGTGCACCATTTATCCTTCACTAACTCATCTGGAATACCACAGGGAGTAATTGGGATTCTAAGAGGTTTATGATATTGATATTCAGTACAATGTGAAAAAGCTTAATTGTTTTTAACTAAGCAGTAGTTTAATAACCATTTTCTTTCAATTAAAAATCCTTTTGGGCCAAAGGCACTCACAAATTCAAAATGCTTTTATATGTTCATTTTCCTTAGTTTATTTCAGTTTTGACAGTTGGAGCCTTTCTCCGGTGATAGGTTCCAAAAGAAAGAATTTTGTTGTTCTCTGTGATTCATATTTCTGAACTCAAAGAGGGCATATGGTTGTGTCACAATATCCACATAACTAAATAACTGAGGCAATACTTTCTAATATATCATTTCAAGCACATGTTGTTAAAGCTTCGCTTTGCTAAGTCAAATGAGCTAGCAGAAAAATCAATACAAAGAGCGGAAAACCTATTTTGCCTATATTACACTGTTGGATGAAAAGTAAACAGCTTATAGTTGTTGTAGGAGCACCAGTATAAATTCCTGAGTAACAGAAAATCAGTTTTATTTCTAGCAAGGTAGCCTGTGCATGAAAGACAAGTGTATATATAAATCCTGAAGCTCCTGTAAACCAGAGGTGTGTGCAAGAAAACAAAGTGAAAAGAGCTTGCTAAAGGGTGGGGGAGAGCATCAGCCTTCAAAACCAAATAGTTAGCAGGTTACCCATCTGAGAACAGGATGCTGCTATTTAACATTTAAGAAATGTACTCCTGTGTAAAGGGACTCTTTTTAAAATGAATGTTTTCTGTCTTGATTTCTATGCCTTTAGTTTCTTCCTCTTTTAAGTTTTCCTTTTATAAGTGAGAATTATCAACTGCTCTTTATACATTGCTCTTAGAAACTGAGTTTCTCTTCAGAGAAGTGCAATTGCTACCTGGTTTCAATCTAGCCATTGAGAGGGAAAAATGTGTTACTAAATTGTAGTGAAAGCTGTCTGAAAAAGGAGCACTGACTCAGTCACCACTTGAACATAACATTCAGGAGAACTCATTCCTTCAATTGTGTCTGACAGTTGATGTTATTTTAATACAATTACTCCTCTTTAAAGTTTGCTCAGATAATGAGGACTGCTTTCAATTTTATTGGGATGTGAATGTTCCAGGACTTGGGCTTTTGAAGTCAGTTTTGTTTTGATGACTGCTTTTTTTATGCTATTCAAGAGATGTGCAGATCTGAACAATAGTTCATTTAACATTTCAAATTGTGACAGTCATTTAAGTTAAGATTTAAGTTAAGGTTTTTCCCATGAGCAATGAAGGTGTTTTGTATTTTAAACTCTTTTTTTTTTTAGAAAATGTTAATGGGTCTGACAGCAGTGAAAAGTATAAACTGCAACCAAACTAAGTTTGTTTTATACTGAAGAGGAAGATGGAAGTTGTTACCATGGACACAGGTGGAGCACATGAGACAAGGCTGTTGTGTGCAAGAATACCTGCAAAAATATTCAGCTCTGTTCTTGGGCTTAGAATTAGGATGTTAAGGAACTGAAGTAAGAGAAAAGCACAAGGAAGCAGAACAAGTGCCAGAGAGGCATGAGGCTGTGGACATGAATTGATCCAGCTGGAGGCTGATGGGGTGAAGAAGTAGATCTCCCCTTGGTGCCTGGTTGCTGAAGATACAAGCTCTCAGGGCAGCATGCTCTCTTGTAATCCATTTTAAACAAAACTGTGGGTCTAATTCGAGCAGGCTGATTAAATAGTTTATATTGTTATACTAATTTATACTGTTACACTAATTGCTGCTGGCTGCTTTGCCTGAGAGGCGCCGGGAGAGAGCACACAGCTGCTCATCTGGGCAGGCTGGTGACCTCTCACTGGAGCAGCACAGAACCATCACAGGCAGAAATGTCTCATCTCACGCCAGCAAACAGCTTTAGACAACAGGAAAAAGAATTAAACACTACATAATATAAAATTATTAATCACCATTATTATTGCTGTAGTATCCAAAGGTCTATCAGAAAGAGCTCCCTGCTCCACTGGCCACTGACACAAACAGAGAAGTAGCCAATTGCTCCCATAACCTGGAAGCCTCGCAGGGAGCATGGGCACAAACAGGTACAATGAACTGCAAATAATATATTTATCTCTAATCTTTGCTTCAGAGAGGTGTAGGTGTCTGCAGAGATCAATCTGTGTAATACACTTGCATGAGTGAGATAATGGGCTGGTCTATTTTTAAAGGGTAGTTTTCTTTACATTGATTATCAAACCCACCTCTGTTTTAGTGAGGAGAACTTTGATTTTACAGGAGATAAAAAATAAAAGAGTTTATTATAAAAAAAATGTTACTGGTTAGGATCATATCAAAGATGTTTGACTCCAGATAGCATCCTCAGCATGAACATTTTGTTCCAGGATATCCAACACATCTATACAATGCTAAACATTAATATATGGAGTGTAAGGATATACTGGCACAGACAGCTTGGTGGTAGTTCACAGTTCAGAGGGAAGACACAAAAATATTGCAGCCTTTGCTTGCATTACAGTATAAATCAAATTTGCCATATTTGAAAAAACAGGAAGATTAGGTATTATTTTGGATGAAGGCTACACCATTTGACACTGAAATCAATTGATATTAGAGGAGCAGAGAAATGATAAAGGACACTATGTGAACTTGTCACAGACAATGGTAATTAGCCATTTCTCTGGGCAAGAAAGGATGATGGATGAGGCATCAGATGTTGTGGAGCACTTTGGCAGCTGGGATCTTCTTTCCCAGCTGCATGCAGCTTTGTGTTTCCTCTGTTTCTCAGCCTAAGAAGGATTGTGAGATGTGAGGTTTCCACTATGGCTTTGTCAGACTTTTCGTAGCTTTGAGAGATTGTCTCAGATCTCTTATTTTTCAGACATTTTCTTCATGTGCTGTTTCAGTCGCCTGGTGAAATGGCTTTTGTATTCAGTTCTGCTGGGCCACACAAAATGGCTTGAACTTTTTTGCTTCTTCTTCAAATAACCAAGTAAACAAACTGCAACAGATGAGTTTATTGCTGTGTCTGAATGCTAAAGATGATAGTGACTTCGGAAATGCTGTTTATGGAGTGTATTGACAAAGATTTCAGAGGCAGAATATTAGGCTTGTTGCTTCCCAAACCTTGCAAGTGCAAATTCCTATGCTCTCAGTGTTAAGAAAGCTGCAGGTGTAGGCTTTTATGGGTTTCTGTGCAAAGAAATAGAAGGAACATGGAATAAATCAATTTAATATGATCAGATGTAAAGACACGTTCTGCAGGACAGTCTCAGCCTTCAGAGCAGCTCCGCTGGGCACAAACCTGGGAAGAACACTTAGGATTTCAGGTGAGAAAGTCATGCCACAGTGTCTCAAAATTCCTGCTGCTGCAGTGCACTCCCCACACTGAAGGGAACCAGCCAAATCCTTTGTCTGCCCATGCATTACACAGAAAACAGAGCAGTATTTTTTTCCCAGGCTGATTTAGTTCATATTATGTTTATTGTGATCGCCATATCATGACATTTGTCCTGAGAGAGTGATGTTGCTGTGCAAGCCAAGTGCCAATCCACATTTTCAGCTTTCTCTAAACACTAACAACAGGATACTATCAGGCGGCCACAGTAGGGCAGGGGGTGGCACAGGACAATTTCATTTCATACTGCTTTTTTCTCTGGAAACCATATTTCAGCTAGAAAATGGATAGATTTGGTGCTCTGAGAATCATCAGGAAGGGAATGGAAAGGAGAAAATAGTTTGTTTCATAAGAAAATGAGCAAAAACTGTTCTGAGCCCCATTTGTTATGGGCAGAAGTTGGTTTAATATCAATATCATCAACAACTGTGCTGCACATGCTCACAAACTGCTAATGATCAGTACTAAGCAATTAGAAATAAAATTGGGCAGGGAAAGGAAGCGCAAGGAAAAAGCCTTCTTTTTAAACTATGCAAAATCACTTGGAAAATTTCATCAGTTTTGTGGGAGAAGCTAAATAATTTCTATACCACATAGTGGTTTTATATCTTCCAAGAACTGAGGGAATAAAGCTTTTCTTTTTTCCCTTGAACAAATTCGTTTACCCAGGTTTATGCATATTTTCTTCAACAGCCTTAGAACTGTATCTATGTTTTATTCACAGGAAAGAACTAGAGCAGGATCTCAGGTCATTTCCTCACTGATTTGGTTAAAAGACGCTTCAAAGCTCTAATAAGCATAAGAAGGACAGAAATCTCAGGAGTCTGGCACAATCTTACACCAGCTAGGATGCAAGACTTTTCAAAAGTCAGATGCCTCATTTATTCTTCATTGATTATTCCTTCTGCTGGTCAAACCCAGAGAACTGTAGGTTCTGTGCACTATTACATAAAAGCTCCACAAATGCAAATGTGTGGATGATGAGTGAGTGAAGGCCCATGTGGGTAGATATCCATACTAGAACACAGTACAGAAGGTATTGCCTGGGCCACATCATACTTGCATAGAAATGTCCATGGAAGAAAGTAAGTAGTTAGGGGGGAAAGTCCTAGAAAATGAATTTTCCTTTTTTTCTGTCTCACTTTAGGAAGAGAGAAAGTTATAGGGGCTGCAGAGAAGTTTTGGTCCAGTTTCTCTACCCAGAGGTCTCCAGGGCTTCCAGAAAGAGAGTCACTCTCCTCTGTCACTTTTTCCCCAGAAGGTCCCATGTTGACTGCAATAGGATCCATATAATATCAGTACATCTGTGAATCTCCCTTTTCTCATACAGAGAGGAACGAATATATATGGATTATAAGGCCCATGTAAATTACATTATTAGTGTGAAAACTCAAGTTCAAAGTCAGGCCATCTGCATGAAACTGAACTGTTGCTCCTTTGTGTATAATGCCTTATATTATTCATTATTTTAATCAAGAACAATTGTAGTATGCTTTATAGGTCTCTCGCTTCATTAAGTCATAAAATCAACAAAGCTATTAGTATTTTATCTCTTCATTTTTCAACCTGTGGCCCATTTACTAGCGATGATTCCAGCCCCAGTTTGAAGGAAAATTGCTGTTCATTAATGGTATTTCTGTGGTGCTGCTGCTAGTTCTGGATACAGATTCCTTTTGAGAATGTTGGGTTAAAGAAGTGCTGCATGATCTTTTACAAATACAGAACCAATACAAAGAGTGAGTAAAGGAAATGTGTTCTTCCATGGTCGCCATCTAACTGAGATTTACAGGGCCCGTTGCTTACTTAGGCTTTCAGATGTATGAACTGCAGGGTGCAGTGATATCACTCAGATAAGGGTGGTCAGACTTAGACAACCCAAAAAACAAGATAAAATCCCATTCTTTCAAATCAGACTTTCTGTGCTATAACAAGAAACACACAATTAGTGACTAATAGGGAAAAGAAAGTGGTTTCAGTGACTTACCAGGTGGAACTGACCCTGTTATGAGATATGGCAACAACAAGAGCTCCTGGTGAGGAGGGCCCAGGGTTTTATCCACAGCAGTGAACAATAAAACCAAGATGTATAAAAGGCTTAGGGGAGCAGAGAAGGAGCTGAGATTTGTGATCCTGAGGAAGCTCTGAACCACTTCCAGATATTAATTTTGTAAGCAAGAATCAATTAGTAAATCTTATTGTCACAAAGTTACAGGAGTGACTCGGACCAAGAGTAAATGCTCTGGAGATGGGCCTGGGGTAGCAGTTCCTTGAAGGAACATAAGGCAGGCTGGAAAAACAATACCCAGATAAGAACTAAAGTGCACATAACCAACAGTTTACCCTTAGATTTAAAAGGAGTCTATTTAAAAACTCTTTTCCTCCTAGATTTTTTCATTGTATCAGGCTTGCTGGACTAAGCAAGAACTTTTGCCTTTCTTTGTCACACACGACTTGGTGTGACTGAAATGCTGTAGCATTGCATGCAGCATCCTAACAGACTACTGACTTGCAAAACCAGGGCATATACTATTTGTATCCTTAAGAAATTAAATTAATTAAATCTACACTCTTTACATTTTGCTAAATAATGCTGAGTGCATTATTAGATTACTTTCAAAATCTGGGGCTGAAACAAGCATAAAAGTCTTGAAAGTTTTTCAGAGTGTGTGTAGAATTTCAGGCAGTTTTTCAGTCAGATTGAATGCAAAAGCTTGGTGTTTACTATTGTGAACACAATATTAATCTTTGCCTTTTTGGGATTGTCTCTGAACCCTGTGTGTTTGAACTGTAACTGCTCAACACTGTAATTCATGCCATTGAACAAAAAAATGGCATGTAATGGTTCTTTTTTTGTAAAAGAATAGTTCTCCCATCGGTTTTCTAGTGATGGAGTGTCTCTATTTTATTCTCCTTTATGTGAGCTCAGCTAGAAAGCAACAGTTTTATGACTCCAGATTTATTTTCCCTTTATTTCTAGCACTGAGACAAGCAAAGTGACTGTTTGAAGTCATAACATACGAAAAGGAAGTGTAAGGGGAATTCAAAAATCCAAGGTTGTTTTGTGCTGTGAATTTAATGATTAAAGTATAAAAAACAAATTGCAGCTTTCTATCAAAAAGAAATTATACTTTCCTTATGATTTTACTTCCTATTTGCCTGCATTTTCTGTTCAAGTATAGATATTCTTAATTAATTATGGATTATTGTATTTACATGTTAAATTCATTACATTACTTAAGCCTGTAGCAGTTTACTGTTAAATTGAACATGAACTGATAAATGGACAAGCAATTCCTATTAAATTTCTCCAATGAAGATGTCATGAAAAGGAAATTATTTCTTCAGCTGATGACATTAAGTCTGGTGGTACAGACAAACACAATAGACATTTCTTCATTTTTCAAATATATCCAAACTTAAATGTAAAAAATCAGAGTAATCTTATCCATGAAGAAAACCAAAAACTATAGAGCATAAGACAGCAGCAAGAAGCTAGGGAACTGAAAAAGAATGTCTGAGAAAGATGAGATGGTAGCAATATGTGAAGGATTGCATTTCCTCTAGACAACATTCCCTCTAGTCCAGAACAGCCTCTGCTAGGCAGTATTTTCCAGGTGGGGCTGAGCCTGTCCTCTGCTGCAGTGAAAGACAACTTCAGCAGCAGGTGGGTCCAGCCTCCTGTCATTCCCAGCTAAACCCACACCGCTCTTTGTTCCCTCTGCTGCTGGGTCTGGCCCCCAGGGATGGAGCCTCTCCTGATGCACATCTATGCAAAACCTCTGTGTGGCTCCTTTTGCACCTAAACTGGTGTGGAGACAGGAGGGAGTTACCAGCAGCCTTGGCTCTGCCTGTTGTTTGACAAGCACATTTTGTACTGATGTGCTGCCATACATTGGAATAATGAACTCTCCTAAGCAAACTAAATTTTAACAAAGATTTTTAAAGTTCAGCGGTTGTTTCCCAATCTTTAAAGGCACAAATATTAGTAAAGCTATTACCTAGTTGCTTGGCACCATCTTCCCTGGTGATTAATGTATGCAACGTTTCTGCCACAGGCACAGCACAGCTTTCCAAGTAGCAGCAGGAGGTTGAAGCGAGATGCTAAAGAACATTTGTGCATGCAGCATTTCGTGATTATTTAGAAAAAAATCCTTTTTTTCTTTTTTAATTGCAGAAAGTCCACTAAGGAGGAGGCCAGGAAATAAATGAAAGTAAGGATTGATCAATCTTTGGTTGAGCTGGAATACAATTATTCATTCCTCTGACAAGATTTCTCCTGTGCATTTACAGGACTGTGTTTTAGGACAGTAGGCATGCATTAAACATGAAAAAAACCCCTATTTAATTCTTTCTATAAAGCATTCAGTTCAGAAAAACATTAACTGCAATATTTTTTTTTTTAACAGAAGAGAGGCTGCATGGTGAGTGTGAGAGGGACTGAGAGGGTGGGGAAGCAAAATGTGACTAATAGCTGGGGTAGATGAGACAGAAGGTCAGGGCAGCAGCTTGGGAAGAGGTAGAAAAACCCTGCTACAGCCTCAGGACAGGAGCTGGGGGACAGTCTAATCGTCACCTAATCTGCACTGGACTCTCCATGTTTGCATTCCCCATGCTGAGCAAGCAGTGAACAGTAAATAAGTAGGAACTGCAGGCAGCTGCTTGTGGCAAATCCTCACTGATACTGGCATTCAGGGAGTATAGTGTGAATTCAGAACAATGCACTGAAAATACTAATAGTGCACTAAAAGTAATTATTTTTGTTTCTAGACACACTACTGAAGAAATACATGTATTCTAAACCATGGTAACAGAGCTTTCACACACAAGTACATGTGCTCCAAACCAGCCAGGCTCTTTAGTAGGTGCCTGGCTAGGTAATATAAGTGTACTCAAAGATATATTTTAGTCAAGCCATAAATGTGACATTGTAAAGGAGCAAGAGTTTCATGATGCACACAGGCCTGAGGAAATTTCAGTGCTAGAGAACACAAACCCTTAGCATCACCATTTTATTCCTCCTCTCAACACGAAAATGCAACTCAAAACAACCTGCCACCAATTTAGTGGTAACACAAACAACAAGAATGCAGAAAGATAAATCTTCAACCACACCAGGCACAGGAAGCCAGCCAGTCTGTAAGGCCAAGAGATGATCGTGGCAGAAAGGCAGTATTCAGAGGAGCTAAAGCCACCGCAGAGAACATAAATGAATCCTCTATTTTGTTATGTAGCAGCCAGCCTCAGAACACCTGTAAAGGGCTGAGTCTGCCTGAACTCCTCCCCTATAGAAATGTAACCACTGAGGGTTGCTTAATAAGAAAGGGACTGCAGCAAGTGAAAAGCATCCCTCGGGCAAAATACATGAAGCTGGGAAGAGCTTTATAATAAATGTACAGTTCCTGTACTCTGGGTCAAGCACATGTTCATAACTACAATCACAAAAGAAAATTGTCATGGACAGGGCCATGCTCTGGCCCAGTTTAACTAATCATAAAAGATGTGTTAATACAAACATGCTAGGAATTCACACATCAGCTTTTTCCCTGTATGTGCACAAGTTACCAATGTAATGCAATGTTCCTCAGTGGCCACCTGAAATAACTTGGTGTCATGCTTTAAGTGTCAGATACACAAAGTTTGCTATTTCTGTGATTCCTCTTCTTCCTGTGCACCCTGTTTCCAGCCTGACCTGGGACAGAAGCCACACCCCACCTGCAAAGTGCATCCCTTGAACACATCTGAAGCACATGAGGGGTTTCAGACAGGACTGGAGATTTCTGTTAACATTTCATGCTTGGAGGCTTCTCTGTGCAGGTTTCTTACTTCCTTTCTAAAAGCAGGGGAGTTACATTTGGGTCAGATAGTGCAAAATGGGCTGGTAGTGTTTGAATTGAGTCTGGTCCTTGTTGGCATGGCTGGATAGCTGTGCCTCCTGCTGCAAGTAGTTTCAGCTGGGCTTGGACTAGGACCAACCAAAGGAAAGCTATTTATCAGTAATTCTTTTTCTCTCCAGGTGGTTTCTGCTTAATGACAAATAGACATGAGAGTTTAGTTACAGTTCTGTCCCCCAGGATGAGAGGGTGGTTGGGGCAGCTGTTTTTTTGTGCAGGCCAGGAGCTGAGGAGTGACCAAGGCTTCTGTCCAGCTCTGCAGGAACACGTTTTTAGTGAGTGGGGATGTGTAAGCTCCAAGCTTCCAGCACACGGATGATAAAAACAAGGGGGTTTAGCTTCCATGACAGGGAGCTGCGAGGACATCCCACACCAACAGCGCCCTTGCTTTTTATTTCTGTTTGTTCAAAAACCTCTTAAAAGTGCCAATGCTGGCACACCTGTGGCAGCAGGGCCTAAGGGAGCTGCGAGGGGAGGCAGCAGTGCCAGCACTGCAGCTCTGCCCTTCCCAGTACTGTGTGCTCTGCAGCTGCCAGGACCTGTGAAGCCCACGGCACCTGTGTCCGTGTGCAGCTGATGGTGCTGAAGGGTTTGGCTCCTCTGAGTGGCACATTACAAAGAATGGCAGCAATCTCACATGTGCTGGATGGAAGCAGGCAGAGGTTGTTTCTGTCTTCACAAGGAAAAAGAAAACAACATGCCTGAAATTCAGCGCAACTAATGCACATTTATGAGAGAATTTTTAAAATAATGATTCGGAACAACATCAAATTAAATGTAGTACAATTAAATAACATATCTTACTTTTCAAATTATAGTGCTTGACCTTAATAAGTGTTTCATAAAAAGCATGTTTAAAATTAGTATTTTCATGTAAATTACTCTGTTCCTTCAGAATTAATCAATTGAAAAATGAGTTAATAGCAGATTTTTAGTCAAAAAATTCAGGTTTGTAAAAAGACTTGATGAATAACAAATCTGTGGATCCTCTGTTACTCTACACTGTTTGAGAGCATTGAGTTGAAGTTAACAAATCCATTTCAAATTGGAGATAAGCCTTGCCATACCCTTTTATTCCTCCTTAATGATTAAGCTTGTGCAGTATCATTTAAGGATTTCTCACTGATATGAACATTTCTTGTATGTTAAGTTAGTGAACTGCTATGTTACCTATGATACACATTTACACTACTTTAGCTTATTCATATCCATATTAAGATTATTTTAGTAGCAAAAGATCATTCTTCAATGTGTAGATGTGAATAAATGAGGAATTCTTAACAGCAAGAAAAAAAAGTCCCATAAATTCAATAGCATTCAATAACTTTTTGTGCGTCCTTGTACAAACATCATCCTTGGCAAACATCTCATATTAGAAATTTTTTTGCTCAGAGATTTGGAGTTCCTTTGGCAGAAGAGTTTCCATTAATATTTAAAAATCTGATATTAGAGAGACTCTGTTTTGCAGAACTAATACAAACTTTCGTATAAGCTTTTTATGGCATTATCTTCAACATAAAATAGCAATATAAAATTAGCTATGAAGGAGCATTTTTGCTTTACCAGTCAGACTGTTTCAAGAAGACGACACAGAGGAACTGAACATCAATTCTAAATGTATTCATATACTGGTGGATCCAGTTTGCCTTCTTGTCTAGAACTATTGTGACTCTGATTCAGGTCATGCCTTCAGTGTTTCTTACTTTAAATAATGAAAACAGCAGTGTTTTAAACCTAACTCAAAATCTAACTCTTTCAAAAAAATTTGTTTCAAAGGTTAATACTGAGACTTTCTGACCTTTCACAGTAAAAACAATTGAAAAGTTTCAGGAGAGTATAGTGGACCATGAAGGTACTGCATAAATGGAAAACACTGCTGTAGGGCCTCCAGGACAAACATCTTGGCTTTGTTCTTACACACGTAGATAAATCCAACATTTGGCTTTAGTCAGACTCTCAAAATGAACTGAGCAGCTAAATTTGGTTGTATTTTATTTCCAGCCTAAATTATGCAATGCCATTAGAAAAGGGATTTCTACCTATGTGAAAATAAACCACCCCGAACCTAAAATAAATTACTTGAAGTGAGACCAGAAAATGGATATATTTAAGAACTTTAGCAAAATGAGTCAGGGATGAATCAGCCACAATTCACTGATGTAGTTGTAAGAAAGATCTGCTGTTCCAGCTATGACACAGAAAGACAAAAGTTCCACGTTAAAACTCAGCTATTAAAAGTGAAAATAATAAGGATTTAAAAAGCGGAGTGAAAAGTACTTTGCATAGAAAATTATACTAGAATTTATTTCCAGAAGTAGATTCCAAATGCAGCTACTGAGTTCTTGAGACAATTTTGTATCTTAAAAAAAAAGTTTAAATTCACAGTTTCTGATGGCCACAGAAAAGCTGAAGATGTAGGACAGACCTATTCTTTGTTCAGTCTGGGATGCTGGGATGGCAGCACCACTTTCTGTATTTGTGCCATTTCAACTGTGCAAGTGCAAGGCCTGAATGCTTCACATCCAAAGATAAGTGTGGAAATAACTCTTATTTTTGGCACACACATACTTGGTAGAGCACAACTGTCTTGTGGAAACTTATTATTGCTGGAGGCTGTTTATCATTTCTTAATAAAATTGAAATTCTGGTACTATCCAGAGGCTTTCTTGTAGAATCATCTTGATTTATCATCTATCTTTTCAAATTTTCTTGTCTGCAGTTGAAAATTATCTAAGCCTGGTCATTGATTCTCTTTCTATGATATTGGTTGACATCAGCAGTTGGGTAGTCAAAACAATGCCATAAATAAACTTGAATTATTTTTAGCTATGAAAATAACAGTAGTTAAAGTTCAAGGCTGGTGCTGCAAATGAACTTGAGTTATTTTAATGCACACTGGAAATAGATACAGAAAATGAAAACAGAGCTAGGGAGGATGCTGTGACAAGAGCCCTGCTCAGAAGCAGCTCTGGTTTTTACCTGAACTGTAAAGTACAGAAGGAAAATAAACACAGCTTATCTGAACAATAACTGAGCCATTTGGTGTGAGCCTGCCTCTCTCCTTATTTCCCTTTCTGTATTTATTAGTTCCCATGTGTCTGATGCTCACTAGAAAGAATGAAACTAATAGGTCCAGAGGGCTGTGTGCTTTTTCCAGTTAGGGAGTTCCCACACAGGAATGTGATTGCAACCCACTGTTCCAACTTGTCTGCTCCCCTTCTATTGAAATAAAATACCTCTATCTGACATTTTTCTAGGATTTTTTTTTAAAGTCTTTAAACATTATCTTCTGAAACAATTTCTACTGGGTTTTAAACTGCTGGAGCAGGATGGGCAGCAATCACTTGTAGCTCTGGGTCAGAAAGTTTTCTCACTCAACCCAGCCAACTGGCCAGCTGCTCACCATGTCAGTACAAGCCTGCAGGGTCTAGCTCATGTATTTCAATAGCTATGGAAGTCAGTGACCTTTCACGTTGTAGTTACTATTTCACTGCTGGCTATATTTTAAATTACACCTTTAGCTAGCTTGTTCCTCATGCTCTGGAACTGAGGAGGTGGTGGACAAGTGGGGACATCAGGGACATTAGTGGCAAGATGCCATGAGCTCTGGGGCTGCCTCACAGCCGACCCCGACAGCTCTGCAGCTGCACAACCTGGCACCAGGGCTGGCTTGGACCTGCTGGCTGCAGAGCTGGGAGCAGCCCTGAGCCCAGGGCAGCCCTGGAAGAGTTCCCAACAGAAGCTGAATCCCAAGTTATAAAAAGTTTTCATATAGGCACTTCAACTCTGCTGGAAGTCTAGATTTTCCAGTAATGTTAGTACCCTTTAGCACTATCCTCTGATTTATTTCATTAAGCACAGCCTGTATGATATTAGACTCTTTAAAATGTAACAAACCTGTTTATTTAGGATATGCTGATAGATAGCTCCAATTATCCCGATGTAACCCATGACAACACTTCTGAGAATGCAATCTTTACAAACACAGTGTATGGCTCTTGTCTCAGTTTTGAGAGATTTAACAAAAGGTAGATGCTGAACATCATGTTCTCATAGGAAAAGTTTGATGATACTTTACTTTGAAAAGGCAGATAATATGAAGGAACAAAGATACAGTTTATTTTGGTGATATCTAAAGGAAGAATGTTCATACAAAATACTTTTTACAGAGTATTGTGTCTTTTTACCACAATTATGTGAACTGCTAAAATTAAACCTCTGCTTTGAGTGTTATCTGTTCTAAATGGTTTGAAACCTATTCTACTTTCACAGGAAATAGCAGTCTTTTCTATTTACTTTAATTTTCAAGCCATAAATAAAGTTACTAAAATGCCTTTTGGTGTGTAAAATTTTTAATGGCTCACATTGACATTTTACAGCAAAATGTCAAGAAAATATTCAGCCACTAGAATTTTTGCCTTTGTTTTGGATTTTATTTTGGGTTTTGTTTTTTTTAACTTTAGGTGAATAGAAATATGTATGTTTAAGGGAGAAGTAAGAATTACGTTCTTACCTACTGAGAAGCAAAATTGCAGTACTGGGAGCCACTGCAAATGCTAATTTCAAAATATGTCATTCCTCACAGTAGTTGTGGCAAATTGCTCATGCAATGATCTCAGTCCAATCTTGCTTACTGAGGCAATAGAACTTCAGGACTTGGAATTTCTTCTTGTGTTCAAATATCAGATCAGTTTCTCTGGTTTTCCATATTGCTATTGAAAGAAAAGCTAAAACTAAATTAACAATAAAACTTAACAAGTTTCAGAAGCTGGCTACATTCATTGTCTTAGTTCAGCATGGTTCATGTTTAGTTACAGTTTCTCTTGGATATTTTTCTTTCCCATTTCATATGGGGATGAAAAGTCTAAGAATTTGTTCAGTTATGATGGCCATTATTTGCAATGACAATAAAAGAAGATTGTAAAAAGTAGGAAATAACAAAGAAACGCAAGTTGCCATTGGTGACTGGACAAATGTGTTGAACTATCATATTCTAGGGATATTTATGTCAGCTTTCTCTGAATGTAAAATGGTAAAGTTAAGAGAGATGTAATCTCCAGTAATAAGTAAAAAGGCTTCAGAGCTTGTGTCACTGCTGCTTTTCATATAAGGACTTTTCTTACAATTAAATTAAGGTTTTAAACATTTTTATTCTGTCTGTACCTATCTGTCTACTCAATCTCCTACCTGTAAATTGTAGATAAATTCTGAAAAGTTGAAGCAGAACATAGTTGTGAGTTCTCCACTCACCCTCACTTTGAGTGAGTGAAGAACATTTTCTTTATAGTGGCAGTTGATTTGAGTGTAGGAGAGGTCTGGAATATAATCAGTGTTCTCTGAAGATTTACAATCCAGCACTGTCTCACTCAAGTTTCTCACAATACAAATTTTTCCTGTATAAAAATAGTTGCGTTTAAAAAAAAAATAGAATGGAGAGATCACTAGGTGGTTTTGGGTGGGAGGGATGAGTGTTTGAACTGGAACTCATGAAAGGTTTTTGTAAGACCCACTCAGATACAACAGGTCCCAGTAGGAAATGCTGTTCATGGAAGTGAACTGGTGTGGATGTAGCTGTTTAATAGCAAGAGAGATTTAGCTGATACTATTTTTAAAATGCCTGTGGATGCTGAAGACTGGAGGAAAGGTGATGGGCACATCATATAAATCTTTGAATTTCACAACAAAGAAAGAAATATTACTCATTGTATCTGAACTCAATCCCACCTGCCTGAGAGCTGAAATAAATCCATTTTTGGTTTTGGTTTGATATACGTTATCCATGGTAATGCTAAGGATGGGGATGAAGCAAAAACTGAATTGCCACATAAAACCTGATTGTGTGGTAACTCTAACACAGCTAAAAGACTGAAAAGCTAGAGGATGAAGATTTAATTTTTTTCCCTGTTCTTTCAGAACATAATCTGTCTCTTATTCCTACTACAGTTTAGCCCCACAGTTTTTTCCTTCATGCCACCTTCCCCAGCAGCAGGTCAGACTGAGGGTGCTGAGAGGCTGTCAGGGAGGGTTGTACTAAAATAAAAGGTCTACTTAAAAAAAAAAAGAGGAAAGAAACCTCTAACATTTCTCCAAGTTTCTGTATGATAGCAGTCAGATTGTTTAATTGAGATGTCCTAAATAGTTTTCTCCCCAAAGGGCTTTTGATACAGAACTTCTGGATGAGAAACTAAATAAATGGCTGAATTTTATCCATCAGTCTCTGTAGAAGTTTTAATGTGTAATAGTCACTAGTGTAGTATTTGCTGAATCCCACTAACTGTTTAATCTATAGTTTTAGAATTGGTTAAGGTTAATTTTATGGTATGATTTTATTTTTGGTTAGAGTTTCAATCATCTAAAATTTAATCTGTTCAGGTTAACTGTTGAGTAGCAAGTCAAGGAAGGGAATGGTTCCCAGTGAGCTCATTGCCTGAGACTTGTTCAAATAAATCTCTTGGTGATTATTTATGAGTTAGTTATTAATTTCCAAGGACGGTCAAAATCACTAACTCTTTATTTGAGAGTCTAAAATAAACAAGAACCATATTTAAGAATCTAAAGAAAGTAAGTATGTGCAGTTACAGGGAAAGATTATTTTATTTCAGCCTTGTTTTTTTGACAAGCATGGATTTTCAAGTCTTCATTCCTATGAACATTAAAGACAAGATCTTCTTCTAAGACTTAAAGTGAATGTCTAAAAATTTCAAGAATGTATAATGATCTCCAAAGCACTTATATTCATTATTAGGAAAGTGCTTCATGACTTTGTTATTGCAGTAGGGATTGGAATATAAAATTTTGGAGTTTCCAGGTTTGTTTTATACCATAATAATTTTGGCTAACTCTTTAATTCCCTTGAAATTAGCTTCATAAATGAGAATATTTTCCAGATCCTTAACTTCTAGTTTACAGTACTAAAAGACAATGCAAAATTTGACTTTTATCACTTTGACACACGAAAACTCCATTGACAGAGTGTTTTAGACCATTAAGAAATTTATTAAGGAGATTAAATTATTGCCTCCAGTAACAGCTGAGTATAACAATATTCTTTTGACCCAGCAGTTCCAAAAGCACATATTCGAGTCTCCTTGGGCACTGTGAAAGCGCTCAGTGCTGCCTTTTAATTGTATTTTTGAAATAATTACATTATGGTGCGATCATTCTGTGCAATATTACTTGTCTACTAAAAATCTTCAAATCTTCCAAAGCTCTCATTTCATTTCAATGAACCTTTTCTCATTATATTATTACCGAAAAAAAGGATAATATAGAAAATTTAGCAAACCAGCATTTTTACTTTTTAGCATTGGAATAATTAATTTTTAGTTATTAAAATACTATCTGCATTATTGATGCTCCAGGCAAAACATGTAATAGCTGTGCTATAAACAAAAAAAGAGGAGTATTAAATTTCTAATAGACTTCAATTACACTGACCCCATTGGTAATCCCAGTGGGTTTTAGTGGGATCAGACAGAGACAGGGTATTTGATGAGTAAAAGCTGGGAAGAAGACTCACTGATTGTGCTCTCCTAGTCATTTGTAAATTAATTTCTAATGCTTCTTCTCTGGCAACATTCATCTCTCTTGCAGAACGAACCAGTGGAAGATAGGAGAATTGTCTCCTGATCCAAAACATGAGCTAACCATTTTTATATCCCAAAAGTTATATTAATAATTTAAATATAAATCATTTAAATAATTTAAAACTAAGGATAGGGTTTTTTTGTATTGAGTTGCAAAAACTAGATTTTATGGAAGCCAAGTAGCAGAAAAAGTTTGGATTTGTGCATTTGTGCATTTGGATTATGTGTGCATTTGGCTCACATAAAACCTGTCAGCGTTAATGCCAGTGCAGACTACTGCAGTTTACAGGTGAGTCACTCAAATTAATGCTGAGGCTGTGACTGATTGCAGAACCTTTGAGGTCTTACCAGCAATTACTGGGTTTAAGGTAATATTTACACCTAATTGAATGCTCTGCTTCCATTTTCCTATCTTTAAGGTAAAGCTTCCTACAAAGGGGGGGGTTTTAACATAGGAAATTGGCAGAATCTTTTTGCTGGTCTTTCTTTGCCTGCTTTTCTGTTCTGTTATCTCTGTTTTTGTCTCTCATAAATCTGTGCCATTGGCCAGCTGATAAGGAATATGACCGGAACACATGGACATAGTTCATTAAAGTAGAGATCCCAGAGTCACAAAGGCACAGACTGGCTCCAGAGGGACTTCTGGAACTCCTCTAGTCCAACCCCCTGCTTAACCAGGCTCACCTGGAGCAGTTTACACAGAATCACATCTAGGCAGGTTGTGAGTATCTCCAGAGAAGGAGACTCCACAGTCTCTCTGGGCAGTCTGTTTTAGTGCTCTGTCACCCTCAAAGTAAAGAGGTTTTTCCTCATATTCAGATGGAACTTCCGGTGATCAGTTTGTGTCCATTGCCCCTTGTTCTTTTGCTGGATGCTTTAGTCCTACTTGGTCACTCTCAGAAAAAATTAATTCAGAGTGACTCTCAAAGAATATTTTTTTTCTGCAGATAAAAGATTCCGTTTTCCTCCATTATGCCATTTGTCTGTAATCATTAGAGATTGGCATATGGGTGAGGAATAGAACTTAATAGCCCAATCAAAGTTGTGACTATTCAGTATATTTTTTTCTATGACATCTAGACTGAGAAGCAAGAAATGCACAGCATAGAAAAAGATCTTACACTGAAAGCAGAAATCTAAAGGCAACAGAAGAATGACACTGTTATATATATATACATCAGGCTAGAAAAAAAAGGTGAGCTAGAAGAGTTTAACATTTCCTTGCCTTTCTGCAGCAAGATATTTTTTATAACCAATCTTTCCTTAATTCACAGCTGCACTCTGCAGAAAATGAGATGTGGATTTATTTCTACATATTGATCATGTTTAGTTTACTAAGATAAATAAGAAAAAAGCACATATGAATTCTGATAGCAATGGATGTTTAGATTTTAAAAAAATACTTACATTAACACCAACACAATACACCAGTAGAGTATTACATTCTATTTTTCCATTAAAAAGGGACACTTCCTTCATATTTACAGCATGTTTTGTCATTTCCAAATGCTACAGTTTGAGTAGCTGAATTCCTTGGTGTCCCATTACTGCACCCATGCCATCTTCTTTTCCAACCATAGCCTCCCATGACAGATTTTCAAAGAGATTTCATCTGTGCCTCCATCAACAGACATAAATATTTACCTTTAATATCAAGTCTATCAAACAGAGAATACATTTCTCCTTTCACTCTGAATTCAGAGGGAGAAAAATTACAAGCTGATATTCCTTAGAATGTGTTTGTTTGTAAAGGCAACACCTTTCCTCAGGGGTCTGGTGCCCCTTCTCAACACAGTTTTGCCTGTGTGTCAGGCTCCTATTGTGATTAACACCTTGCTGTCTTTGAAGAAAAGCAGCCACCATGCCCCAAAATACCCGATGAGCTAATTGCAGTGCTGACAGAGACCAGCTGACTCCCTCAAAATGCCAAACAAACGAGTGAAGAGCAACCTAGCTGCTTTTAAAAGGGGGCTGGGGACTTGCAGACTGCTTCTGCCTCATGGAAATTACAATTCACAGCGTGCAAGGTGGAGTCTGGGTGTCTCTCAGTGGTGTCAGCAGGGTCTAATGGGGCTGTGATGAGTCTCTCAAGCACTCAGACCTCTCTGGTTGATGTTTTCTGTCTGTGGAACAGTGAGAAATTATTCAGAATTTTTAAAAAATATATTTGAAGAGAAGTAGCAGCAAATGGCATGTGAGGGTCCCTGCTGTTGGGGAAGTGGATGAAGCAAGGGGAGAAAGGTCCCTGTTACACTCCTTGTCAGCCCCTGTCTTTTCTGCTCAAGCTTCTTCTATAGAGAGAGAGTGCTGGGATATTGCACACAGCAGACTTCTCTGGGCTCTTGGAAACATCAGTCCACTAAGTTCTCCTGCTTGTCAGTGGGAAAAGTGAATTAGAAGAAAAGTTCTTTCTCTCAAGTAATAAAACTTCAATAAAAGTTAGGGCAATGATCAACCCAGTCAAACATTTCTAGTTAGTGCTACTCATTCAAATATCTTCAAGGGAGAAATGATGGCTCTGGTCTCTTATCCAAAGTATTTCTCAAAGGCTTGCATGTCTCAAAGAGAACTTTTGCCTTGCTCTTGCACTGGTTGCCATTAATAACAAAATTTCCTTTGACTCTGGTGGAGTAAAATTAGTCTTTAAAATTTCCTTCATCAAAACTTTCCAGATTTATTGATTACAAATTGCTGTATTGATTCCTCAACAAATTGATACCAACAAAAATTTCACAGCACTGGGGAGAGAAAAAAGTAGATAACAAATAAGGCTAAATATTATAGTAAGGCTAAATATATTTAGTACATGGCTTTCTTATTGAGATAAACAGAAATGCTTAATTCAAAACAGCAGAATTTGGCCTACAGAGACAAACTGCTTTCTGACTCTTCTGAGAGAGCAGTGAAATGAGAAGTCCAGCTTATATCTGCTACCTGCTTTTTTCAACAATCTTGGGAGCACAAACCATTTTTAAGGTGGACTGCAAGTGCCCTTTGCTATAAAGATTAGTGCTCAAAACCAGAAAAAAGGCCTGTGGCCCACTTTCAAATTGTTGACATCTTGTAGTGGCAAAGAAAAAAGGTCTGAAAGGAGACACAAAATAAAGTAGGGGCTTGGAGGATGAGGCAAGGCCAGAAAATATGTAGCAGCTGAAAGGGGTGGCAGGCTGAAAGTTTGTGTGAGGCTAGAAAAAGAAGAGATGAAAGGGTTTGGTAGATCCAAAGGTCATTGGAGTCCCAGAACAAAAGTGAGACTGCACAGAGGCGGGGAACAATAGTGGGCCAGAAACAAGATAAAAGTAGAGGCAAAAAGTGGCCTCAAAAGGCCAGGATGCTGGAAATAAACCAGTGATCCAAGGGGGCTGGAGGGTGTAAGTAGACACTAAAGGGTGTATAAGGACAAAAACAAATGGGATTTCCTGTGATTGCACAAATCTATTTGTGCAAAAACTTCTCCTTGGATGTCTCCTGGTGTGGAATGGCAGCTTGTCTTCCTTAATTCATTTTTTTTCTGAAAACTGCAGGAAACTAATCTACATTAATTAATTCAACTGCAACTATTACTCACTTTATCCTTCACACTCCTGCTTTGGAAGACATTCTGGGGAAGCCTCTGCTTATAAACTATTAGTATTTTTATGCCCCTAGAGAAAACTAACTCCACTTACCCTTTAGCTTTTAATTGAGCCATAGCAGTGGTTTGGATTTATTAAAAAGGATTTTAATATAGCAAAAGAAGTGATTTTGGCCTTTCTCTAAAAAGAGAAATGGTGTATGTGAACAACCATTATAAAAGCCACACAGCTTGAGTGTACTGGGAGTGGCTGGGATCAAGTTAACTTTTTCCACCATGGCCTGTGATGGTTCTGGATTTGTTATTAGAAATGGTGATAAAAGTCCAGTGTTCTGTGTAGAGCAGGGCTAGCACAATGTCAAGGCTTTTCTGCACCAGCTGGGGTATCACTGTAGAGATTTGCATGCCGTGCCTCAGAAAAAGAGGATTCTAGATAGAGCATTTGACAACTTTGACACTTAGCACATGTTGATTGTGGCAACGCCTTGGGCAGAGGCTGCAGCAGCACTAACCACCTCTCAGTGCAGTACTTCTGAGTTATTTCACATCCAGATTTTAGATTTTGGTGGATAATCACTCTTCTGCACAGGAGGAGGGGAAGGGATGGGAATGAAGATGACTGAAGGCCCTGTATCTTGCAGCAGATGTACAGAAATGGACATTGCCCCTGACATGCCCAGCACTTAGTAGTGAAGGACATTACACTGGTAATTCCACAAAAAGAATGAATATTTTTACTAATCCACTGTTGCTGCCCTTTCATACAAAGCCCACTGATCCCTGCCTATTAAATGAGTAATAGGCTCTTGAGAGTCCAAAGGGGATGGAATGAGAGACAAACACAAGGGTATCTCAGGCAAGTAGAATGTCGTGTGTGTGTGTGTGAAGAAGATGGGAGAACAGGATGTTTCAGGAGAGCATGCAAAGTTGTCATGATACCTTCCTGTCTGAATTAGTAAGACTCGGAGCCCTGTGCTGAAGGAAGGATGCAGATTTTCCAAATTTAGAAATCTGTATAGAGCACATTTTCTTCTTGATGCTTTCCTGTGACAGTCAATTCCAGCTGACAGCAGGAAGAAAAGATGTGTGCTGAATAAACCTTATTAAAATAAAAATTTTCTCTTTTAATGTACAATGTCTGCATTTCTGGGAAAAAAAGCCGCAAACAACAAAGACTCAAAAAAACAAATGAACCAAGTTTATAATAAACTGTAAAATTGTAATGTTTTGCAAGAAATAATGTCATACAAAAACATTCAGAACCTTCTGTTTTATAAAGAAAAGTGTAGAAATTTATTTTCTTTTAGAAAATTAAAGATGTACTAATCAGCTTCTGGTTATATTACACTGCTTTGGTTTTTAAACTCTTCTTTCCCACTATAGATAGGATACAAAATGGGTTTTCTGGAATTTTTAAGGGATGTGTACTAAGCCTCTTAGCTTGACCAGAACTTCCACTTCTACTCAAACAAAATACAGCTGAAAAAAGGAAAAAGAAAAAAAGAATAACAGTGACAATTTTAAATCATTTCCAAGCCACCTTGTGTGTCAAATCAAAAGTGGATCAGTGTTTCCATGTTTAAAATGTGTTAATAATGTGGCAGGCTGCAAGTAAAAATAGTCCTTATCCTATACCAAACACATATTTGTATCCTATTAACCTATTTCCTTAAGCCTCAGGAAACCACAGGATAGAAATGTAGCTCATTGTCTGCTTTAAACACATAAGCTGTCCACTTGGGCAAAAATAGCCGTACATCCACCTAAGCCCATAAAAGTAACAACACAGACCAATGAGCCAGCTGTCTGAAAAGTGGCTGGACAAACACTCAGAAAACTGAAAACTCCTTAAAAGATTTTTCTGGGGCAATTGTGACCAAGTGCATTTATAGAGACTTTTAAGCAATTTGTAAAGAGAAGAAATGATCAAGTTTTCAACACAGGTCAGTGCTAGGCTATTTTGACTGGCCCTGTCCTTGAAGTAATAGCCAGACTAGTGCAGAAAAAGTTGCTGTGAAATATGCAAAGCAACTTTGAAATGCAGAGGGTTGAGGCGCATTGCTTCACATTCTGGAAATGCTTATTTCATGTTTCTGATGTTGAAGGGTTTCTTTCCACGACAGCTATTTCACTTGACTAGTCAAGAGGCTAGAGTACTGAGGGGCACAGAGGCACCTTGAAAACTGGCTGTGTTTTAAACATAAACTTGAGTATAAATAACTTTTCAAATAGTGCCATTGTTATTGAACTCTCAGTCAGAGTCTGTGTCCTAAATTGTTCTAAAAAATCTCAGCTCTGCAGAGCTCAGATCAAGATTGAGTACCATGTTGCCATGTATTTTAACTGGAATAGGAGAGCAGTGAAGGGGAAAAAAGACTCATTGGAACCATCAGATTTCTCTTTGATATATATTGTCTTGGCACTATAAAAACCTCATAGTGGGCTGACTGGCTCTAAACCACCTTGGATTAGTGGTATATCTTTACAAGCTTCTCTACTCTTCAAACTTAGAGGTTCTCCTCTTGAAGCTGTTACAGCTCCAGTCAGATCTTATTGCAGTTAAAGAAAAGATTGCAGAGTTTTTTCCATTGCAAAAGTATTCTTCATTACACACATGGCTGCCAACTGCTACTGGAAATTATTACTCCAGTGGTAAATATTTAACTCCATTTTATCTTACTTAGATTCTACTCATTAAGATTCCACACTGTTAGCAAAAGTCAACTGCTTATGTTTGGTAGTTAACATAATTGTAGGGAATAGAGATGGATGGAGCTAATTTTTGTTAGTTTGTTCTTTTCCACTATTTTGAAGATATCATGGTCCATTGTTCCTGAGTTGTGATAAAATACAACGGCCTCAAATGGAACATTTCATGAGAAATTGATGAAAACCATGCAGCAGATGTACCAATAACAAAACCAAATTAATACAATACTGCAAGTACCTTTGGAGGTATAAAATTATAGTAGTTTTGTTTCATAGCATGAATTTCTCTTTACTGCCAAGTTACCCTGAGTGATGTTTCAGACCCTCCTAACTGCAGTCTTCCTGTGCTCCAAAGCCATTACTGTAAGTGCTACGGCGACATTTTCCATGTGAATTGGCTGCTGTGGGGAGGGCTGGATCCTGAATCAGCACCATCAGCTGTTCCCATGACCAGCCAAAGAAGGGCACTGAGTAAATGACTTTAAGCCCCCCATCTCCTACAGCTTCTCTGCTATCATTTCCATAAAGCACTGGCCACTCCTCTAACGATTAAAGGTTATATAATAGCAATTTTACTAGAGTATAAAGAGAGGTATAGCCCTTGAATTGTCACAAGAGGCATAAATAACTGCCATATGACCACTGACCTTTATGTTACTTCAATGTATGGCCTTTTACTGAAGTTAACTTTACTGAAGAGAAATAACTCAAGTACCTGGCTTCAGTTAATTGTCTAGTGAAAAGAAGTGCTAATAAATTGCCCCATTCCAAGGCTGGGCATTGCAAGAAAATCTGCTTGTTGCTTATCTTGAAATATTCAGTTAGCAGAAGTGGTATCTTCAACCTTAAACACATATCCGGCCTTAGAAAATCCTGTTTAAAAAAACATATGTAATGGCAAAGCTTGCAAACAAGGAAAGATGGACTAGATTAGACTTTTGTTGATATAACAAAAGTTGATCTTGGTATCTAATTTTGGTAGGTGTCTTTCCCTTTAATTTAGTCAAAAGATGTTGATCATATGAAATAGCTGTAATTACATCCTTGATGGCATATATATATATATATTTATATATATATTTTTATATATATACATATATATATATAAGCTATGCAGCTCAAAGATCTGTAATAGTTTTCAGGCCTGAATGTAGTTCTGCAGTTCATTTCTTTATGAGTTTTTTTCTTTTGAGAAAATGAAACCCAGTAGAAGTAGCATATCAAAAATAAAAAGCTTTTCTCATTTTGGTCCTANGATGGACTAGATTAGACTTTTGTTGATATAACAAAAGTTGATCTTGGTATCTAATTTTGGTAGGTGTCTTTCCCTTTAATTTAGTCAAAAGATGTTGATCATATGAAATAGCTGTAATTACATCCTTGATGGCATATATATATATATATTTATATATATATTTTTATATATATACATATATATATATAAGCTATGCAGCTCAAAGATCTGTAATAGTTTTCAGGCCTGAATGTAGTTCTGCAGTTCATTTCTTTATGAGTTTTTTTCTTTTGAGAAAATGAAACCCAGTAGAAGTAGCATATCAAAATAAAAAGCTTTTCTCATTTTGGTCCTAATATGTGGATTTTATTCATAGCAATTTTTAAATGCTACAGTTTAAACTATTCATTTGCTTTTCCTACTGTTCTGACTTTCTCAAAACAGGTCGCATAGAAATGAGCCTAAAACACAACCACGCAATATATTACAGCCAAGAATAATGGAAACTGAAACACATTTCTAGCTATCATTCCTCATGCATTCTAGCTATAATTCCTCAGTCAAATATTAACATGGTAATCCATAGTTTGATGATGCAGGTCTTTATCAATTTTTTTTTAAGTCACTGGTCTTTTTCTGAATTCATTCATTCAAAACCATCAATATTCAACCTGCAGTGACACTATTAAGCCATGCAGCTTCAAGAAAATATGAAGGGTTTTGCTACAGCTTTCCAAGTAAGGATTTCTGAATTTTTGCCTATATATTTAACACATTCTCTACTGAAAAGCACCACTAGAAAAATATAGAGCATGAAACACATGGAGATATAAACAGAGAGTTATAATGTTGGTGTAATCTTCATGGATTCATTATAAATAATTTCTTTTGAGGTCGTGTATATGTCTATTATCCAGATGTTGTTCTATTTACATGCAGTTCGATGAAAATCAGATGAGGAGGAGGAATTTCCAGCAGGATCCATCTTATTTGAATGAAGTACCATTGCTGCTATGGGTTTTTTGGTTTGGGTTTTTTTTTACCAGGTAGTACTGTTAGAACTCTGCACTGGAGACAGTGGGGTAAATCTGGATCTTTGTGAAACATCATGTTGAACTCACCTTATTTTAATTCTTGCAGCAGCAAACAGTCCAAGGTTGATGCTGTGCTCTCGGTGTCTGCTCCTGAGCCTTATTATCCAAGTCACCTCCCCAGCAAAGTCAGGTTAATTAGGGGTGAAGAGTTTCCATTGTAGGGGCTGATGGAAATGGCACCTGGGAGCTCTTTCCCTTATCCAGACACAGGGTGTGCTCAGGGCCTGCTCTGGGGCAATACATTTGTGCCTTTCTGCAGACAGGGTAAATACATAATTTACTCAGCAGCTAAACACTGTCACAGGGACACGACACCAAAATCAAAGAAAAGCTAATCAGATGTAAACACCATTTCCTTGCCCCTTACTCTGCTAAGAAAAAAACCCCAACAACATAATAAAATAATAATAACAAATTAATCCAGGTTCCAAAACTCAGTGATGATAAGAAGACTGTCACATTTTCAAACAGGACTTCAGTGAACCTGTATTGTTCATAGAGTTTTGAGTCATGAGTTACCAAGAACAGCTTTTTTCAGCATTTAAGGAGTAAAGAAAATTGAGTTTCATCAACTATAATATATATAATATTTGCCACAGTTTCTTTTCAAGGGACTGAAATAAGTGGGACTTTGTAAAGCTGAACAAAAACATGGCTTTTGTTCTCATGCCTTCTTGGGCCAGGGCTCTTTGAAAATCGAACAATTTTTCTAAAGCTAAACTGTCCTTACTGAGATCAGATAAAAATTATTCTAGCACTTCCATAAATAACTTTTTGCCCCATACCACAGAAGGATGAAATGTATAGCTTCCAGATTGTGTAGCCAAAACCTACAATTAATGGCAGGTGGCAGACAACTTGTATCTAAAAAAAAATAAATTAAAAAAAAATGCAAAAAGTCTGCACAATATCTGCTTGCACACTGCCAAAGGCGTTTTGAAAACACTGTCAGTTCATTAAAACTAATTTTGTCCAGTGACACAAAATAGTGCAAAATTATTAATGCAGATATCAGTTTCAAATTTACAGGAAAATCAAAGATTCCTAAGACTTATATTGACAAATAATCCTTTAGAGGTCTTAGTCCAGGTTATTATAATATTTTCCGTTTAAATTAATTTCTGTTGCTCTGTGAAGCTCTGTGTCTTTCACAGGTTTTAAGGTGTGGGTCTTATTGACAATGTTAAGTCAAATATTTCCACAAAAGATAACAGTACAAGTCCTGAGAGTTTCCTTATACATAATGCAATTTGTTTAATATGGACAGACTAAGGGGCTGATTCACCCATGTGATTAAACACAGGATTAGGCTCATTTGAAGCCAGCAAGACTATCTAAAGTGAGAAAACAAAGCAAAGTACTTAACATCTGCCATTGAGACCTAAAATAGAAATCCAGAAATAGATCTGTAACTGCAGTTCTCTAAACTGTCTGCTAGATCATCAAAATTTGTCTTAATTAGGAATTAACATGTTATTTGAAGCTGAGGATTTGCCTTTGTTTTTCTTTTTTTGTAGTTTATACAATTTTTGATATGTGTGTTTTAAAAAGCAAATCAAAATCAAGTTCTAGGCAGAGGAAATGCCAGCTCAGCATCTGTCTCTCTGTGCCAACTGCCCAGAGCCCAGGGTAAGGGCAAAGTGAAGACGACAGAGAAGATTTGAGCAGCAGAATACAGTCTCCATTCACTCCCTTTTTCTACAAAATTGCAGATTACTTTCAGGGCTAAATTATCCAAATATTATTAATTATTTTTCCTCAGATTCCCTAGAATTGACAAGCTATCAAACAAAAAGAATCACTCTTGCTAAAAAATGATGTTTGTAAAAAGAGATGCCATAATCGTAGAATAGATTTACAGCATTTAATTTCTTGGTTTTATTCTGATAAAAATTTTAACAAAATCCAGACAAACAACATTTTCACTACCCCATAAGTCTACCTGAAACACTGCTAGAAGTCAGACTTACTTTTAAGCTTTCCTTTTTTCACAGCCTCACTTGGAGAGTGTCTGCTCTGGGGAAGCAGAGGAGAAAAACAGCATGAACCTCCAGTGTTTGCACAACATAGTTCAAGCTCCTGTGGACATGGATGAACCCATGTGAGCAGCAGGGACCCTTCATGAAAGACAAATGGAGCTGCTCATGAGATCCATGCAGAATAGCTGATGTATGCTTTTTATTCAATCTGCCATTTATTTGCACTTACTATCCCTTATCGCAGCGCTTGTCTATGTGCATCAACAGTTGCCATGATGGCACACTGGGAGGCATAATTCCCATTTGTTTGAGTTGTGGATTTCTTTTCAAAAAACCACAAACACAGGACAATGAAAAAGAGCTACTCCTTCCAGCACATCATGAGGGAATGCAGCAGAATCTAATGGAATATTCACCACAGCACTGTGAATGCACAGTGAATGTATGCAGCTCTCAAAACCCCTGGAAAACAGATAAGCACAGTTCCACTCTGGAGTAATATTTTTGTGACAGGAGAGTCTCAGCATGTGGTAAGTTCCTCAAGCCTGGTTTTCCTTGGTCAAGCTCCCATGTTGCAACTATTTTTCCCTTTCCCAAACGAATTGTCTCATGTAAGGACCAGATTTTGGTGGATAAGTCAATGTTTTTTCATCATTATTTGAGTACTCTAAGAGTGCAGCTGTCATGATGCATTGATACTAATTTTCTAGGGATTTAAAACTTGTCAGTGATACAGCACCAAAGCAACCTGCAAATTCACTGTTGCAGAGTTTATCAGTGAAGCTACACAAAGGCTTTCAACATCTCTTCTATATCCTCCAATTGCTTCTAAGGCTCTCTGTTAATTTCAATAACTACTTTCTCTACTTTGAGGAAGCAGTTTTGAAATTGTCATTGACTTCCTCTAGAAAGCTGGTTGTTTATAAGACACAAAATCTCATTTAAAAGCCATAAACATCCTCTGATACAATCAGTATTAGTAAAATTTCACAGAATTTTCACTGTATTAAATGTTAAGCAACTAAACAGATAGGTCAAAATCAAATAAAGGGATCACAGAGGAATTGAACAAACATTTAAAGACTGATAAGCATTCAGGAACCACCAAGTGAATATTCTATTTCTGTGACACCTGTGAATTCCTTTTTAGGTATATCTGAGTATTTGTAAGTACACCAAAATTCAGGGATCTCAGACTTATATGGTTGTACAAATACTGCTTTCTTATTATTTAGATTGACTGGTAGTTTTGAAAGAAAATTATCCAGGGACTGAAAACAGCAGTGAGGCAAATCAGCCAACCCACTGAGCAAATCTGTAGATACAGCAAAGTATCCCTTCAATTTTTGATTAATATACTAAGGGAATTTATGAGCAGTATTAAAGTGTATGGTAGAACATGTGGCCATCAGGCTCCACCATACAGCTGAACCATGACTTTACCCTATTAGCCACCTCTCCAGAGGCTGTCAGGCTGTGTGGGAATCAGGGACACAGGGAATATTTCTCTGCCTGTCCTGGGAGTTCCTTACCCCCCAGGAAAACACTGGTTTTAATCTCTGTCCATGGAGAAAGCTTCCAGAGCTTTGAGATAGGTTGGAAACAACCAGAGTGTGAATTTAGATAGTGTAGTTAGCAGTTTGTCACTTGATGAAAAATGTATATTTGGGTTTTAGATAGTCTGGATGTAGGTGAGGATTCAAGTCGGAGAATTCTGGGCACTGCCTCAGTTTCCCTTCTTCTTCTTCTTCACTCACCCCCTGTTCTGCAGTGTTGGGGGCACAACCTTATTGAATAGAATTAGCCACAGTGCTGATGTTGTGTGAACAGACAAATAATTAGTTATTGGCAGTAAAGTAATAACAATAAACGTTTTAAAAACGTGGTGTCAAGTAATTGGTTTGCTTATCTTGTATAAATCCAGACATTTTGAGCCTCTCAGGGCTCTTGCTGGGATGTTTTTCAGGAGTGCAGAGCCTGTGTTAGGCTCGAGCCAGATGATAAGAGACAATAAACAGCCTTTGGAGACCGAGAGCAAGGCCCCTCTGCTCCGTGTGTGGGTGCAGCACAGCCCAGCAGGGGCTGCTCAGTTCAGCACCCCTGTGTCAGGGGAGAACCCAACAAGGCTGGAGTAACTCACCATGCTCCGTGTTGGGGGCTTTGCAATCCAGACCAGAACTCTGCTGAAGTTTCTCTCCTGCCCCAGATGTGCTGCAATTATCAGCTGTTCTAGGAGGGAACACTGCTGGTTAGGGGAGAAGTAGAACTCTGCCTATCCTCATGTGTAGAGGTTGCCAGGAAACAATATTTCTTCTGAAATTTCTGAAAGAAACATAGTTTTGGTTTCTAGAGATTACTTAGGGAAGATATTTGAACTTTTCTGAAAGGAAGAAATGCAAATGAGAGGGTCGAATCAGCTCAGGTTTAAAAAATACAATAAAAAAACTGAAACTCATGAAAATGTAAACAAAAGTAACAGTTCTGGCTGATCTGCACAACTGTTCTTCCACAAGTTAAATATGCCAATCCAAATAGGTTGGAGCTGAGACTTTTAAAGAACCCCATTTAACTTCAACCCAGCTGATTTATCTCATCTATGTGTAAATGAGAAACAGTTGTTGGGGTATTTTAAAAAACCAGTGTATTCACTTATTTCAAACTCATCAGGTGGGTCCTAGACATTGAAGGCATTTGCAAGGGAGAATAATTGTTCACAGCTGAGGAATATAGACTTTTTATGCAGTTATAATATTGCACAATATGTGTGCTCAGGGTACTGATTTATTCTGGTTAAAGTAGAAAATGAGCCCATTCAAACATTAGTACTTCTGCAACAAGAAACATAGAATAGTCACCATTCCCAGCACAAGTGTTAAGTCCTCGTTCTGGTTTTCCTAAAAATCTTTCCCAGTCAAATACAGAGAGGAACAGAATAGAAAATTAAATGGAAACACTTGTTTTGTGAATATACAACGAAACTAAAATAGGAAGTATAAGAGAAGTAAAAGAAAATAAAGCATTCCTTGAGTTAATGCTGTCAAACACCTTTTGTTGGCTTGTAAATGAAAGCTTATTCAGCTATTTCTTCTCCAATTAAATATTTGAGGTCTCCATAGCAACAGCCTTTTTGCAAGAGGCATATATTTCATGATCTGAATACTGAGCAGCAGAATGGGAAATGCTGTAGCCATAACACAGAGTATTTCTAGGGAAAGAAGCAGTACCTACTGCCACAGACAAAAGTTTTGACAGTAATGCTAATTTTAAAAGTTTGGATTTTTTCCTAAAGAAATGATGCATTTCCTTTTCTGTTCTTCTTGTCTTGTGTGACATGTGAATTTTAAAAGATAGTTTTACATAAAAATTAAAATAAAACCCTATTTTAGATTTTTTACATTATGATGTTACAAATCTAGCCTTTCAGCAGGTCAAAGTGCTGAAATCACTGAAGTCACTGCAGAGATACTAGGTTTTAGGGACTGAGGCTCTGCAGTCAATCTGTTAGACACATTGGTAAAGGGAATTTAAAAACATTGTTTCTCTAGCATGGCTGTTGGTAACAGCTCAGTAGGTGCTATGCAATGGAGAGAATGAAGGAGCTACCTAGAAAATAATTTTGAAACCTATTTTGATGGTTATGTTTGTTGTCAATTATATAAGGACTGAGTACTACACCCTTCTGCACAGAGCCCATTTACAAATGGTAGAGCAGGTAGGGGTAGAAGGAAAGGGTTAATCCAAGCCCTTCAGTTGCAGGGAAGAGATCTTTGGCATAAATTTTGGTGCTACATCTGTATTTATAATTTGAAGTCCTCCCAATATTATATCATAGAATGACAGAATGGTTTGGGTTGGAAGGAACCCAAAACAGTCATCTAGTTCTGTGCAAGAGCCTGGCCCAGTAAATACAGTGGCAATATGAAACCTGATACAAATCTGCAGCAGCGTAGAGAAAGAACAGTAGACATGGATTTTGGTCAGCATTTCTGAAGGCAATTTTCTCTCACAGCTTTTATTCCAGATGCTATTTAGCATCAGGTTCATATATGCTGAGATAGTCAGTATATCTTTCAGATTCCTCCAAACATCTGTTTACCTTTAGGCATTTCTGAACATGACATGGAGAAGGACACCCAGGATTAGGGAACTATTTGTGTGCACCATGTTCCTGTATTTAAAAAGTGGATACAAAGAAGAAGACTCTCTTTTTTTGCAAAGAGTCACATGGAAAAGCTGAGGGATACAAGTTAATCCTGGGGAAATTTCTATTTGACATGTAAGGAAAACTTTTCCATGAGAATAATTAACCTTTGGAATAATGACCCCAAGGAAGTGGCATATTCTCCAGCCTTGGACACTTCTAAGATTAATCTTGACTTAACACTCACTTCTCTGCACTGGTCACCAAGGAGAAGACTTCATTTTGGAAGCCACAATGGCAAAATACTACAAAACATAAAATTATAACATGAGAGGTAATGCAAGAACCAGAGACAGCATTCCTGCTTGCTGAAACATGACCAGCGGATTTTTGCTGAATAACTCCTTTAAATCCAGGAGAAATGTCTGTCAGCTACCAGGACATATTCTCAGCAGGAACATAATTTCATATTATAAAGTTAAAGTACTTGCCTCTTTTGGAACTTTTGGAGCTTAACATGATCAGCAAAATACAGCTGGACCGTCTTGTCTAGACAAATGCTTTTCCCAAGAAAGATTGGACCAGATGTTCCTTGAGGTCCCTTCCAACCTTTTATTCTGTGATTCTAGTGCTGGTCCTCAAAGCCCTTTAGACATACTGATGTTTGCCACACATTCCTGACATCTCACCTTAGAGAACAATGGGTATAAACTGAAACAGGTGAAGTGTTTCTGAGTTCACCAGGAAAGGCGATCTGGCACAAAAATTGTGATGTGCTTAGCTTGTGTAGTCTTCTACAAAAGAGACTAAGAGAGGACATTTTTTGCTTGCTCTAAACACTAGAGATACATGGCAGGGGCAGAATGGCTGCTTAGGCAGGAGGGCAGTGCTGAACACAGAATAACATTTTAAAACGCTGAATCTAAAAGCAATTTCAATGAAAACTGGAATTAGAATTCAGTTCACCATAAGAAGGTAAAAAACAAGAAAAAAAGAGCAGATGATAAAAGAGCAAAACAATGTTGTTGATAGATAATGTAAACCCTGTGCTGTGTTACCTTTTAGTGTCTATAAAAGCAGCCCTGTGCCCTTGCTCCTGTTGCTGGGTGATTGGGGTGCCTGTGGAAGGTCACCCTTGCAGCCAGGGTGGAGCCAGTGTCAAGGTGCTGTTATCAGCAGGGTTCACTGCATGAGTGAAATTGCCTTACAAGTGGATAGGCTCAATGTCCACACCCTTGGGATAAGAAGGAGTGCTCAGAGGTTGTTGGATGTGCTCTCTAACAGGTGTGCACACAAGGAATTTACTCTGAGCTGAATTCTTCCTCCTCTTTTTCATTCTTACAGACTCAACCATAACCTCCAGCATACTCTTTTCCCCTCACACCATTACATTTCTTCAGAGATCTCTTGGGCAGCAGCCTTGAATGCTCAGTTGGAATAGCTGATAGCCCAGCATATTTGTGAGCTATATGGTACATATTTGTACCATATCTGTGGTGCATTGTGCTCTCCGTAACAACATTACCTTCTTTTCCTTCTCCTGTATGAACAACAGATCATCCTCTTCCCTATTTTGACTACAATGTCAACAACAAATTGGAGCCAGGGGCAGAGCTGGAAAGTCCTGATAAGATAACTGAAGCATGACTTTTCTTAGATATGAAACAAATCTACCCTAGAGGAGATCTGGTTTTTTATTTTTCCTTAAGCTAATTGGAGGGGGGGTTTTTTTGCATTGTCTCAGCATGGCAGTTTAGGCATTCCTGTCACACAGGTCCCATAGACTTTAACAAGAAATATCACACCTGAAAATACTGAGTTCTGTGAGAGATGTTCCTGTTGGAATTCATGCTTACCACTATGCTAACTAGCTAAATATAGAGGATTCAAGGAGAGAATTAAAATGTCCTGTTTGGCAGGAATTGTACAGGCACTTGTATTAAATGGATTACTAATCTCCATGAAGTACTTAATATTAAATAGTGTTTTCTGTATTTTCAGAGATAGTATTCTCAAAGATGTCTGGTTTTCCAAAGGGAACAAAAAATGTCACTGAAGCATTTCCATTAAGCAAAAGACAGGACCCCCAGGGTGTTAATCCAGCTCTTTGAGAGGCTGAAAATCTTAGGCAGCAAGCAGCAGAGCACAAGCCACTGTCAAAGTTCTGGCAATTAATTTTCTTTTCTCTCCCTCACTACATTTTACTAATTGACTATTGATGATATACATGCTATTTTAATGGTCATGTCCAACACAACAATACAACCATGAACTATATTTGGGTTAGTCTTTACTATGTATAAGTTCCACAACTCTTGCCTTTAAAAAATGTAAGGTCTTTGGGCTGGTACTGGGCAGCTATATCTGTTTCTGTAATACAAAAAAAAAGAGTAGCACAAGGTGATGACATCTAAACAAGGACAGCTTTTTAAGAGTGCAGAGCTGCTTAACCTACCTATGCAACACTTCCTCAGCCAGGTTTTCTTACAGAATATATTTACTCACTGATTATAAAGATTTGGCTGAGTACACTTAACTATGGAAACTGCCTTATTTATAATATTGTTGCTTATTCAGATTGTCAGAAGTGTTGGTAACATGACAAATATTCCCACTCTGTAACTATCAACAGTTAGGTTAAAGAAAGCAGCCTGCAAAAACACCTGTACAGGAGCTGTTGAGATAAACTGAAGCCTAGATCAGTAGGATGTTGCTGTGGGTAATGTCAGGGTTTATGTGAATGTGATTTGGAAAGATTTCCACAGCGTGGCCAACATTTGACAGAATTTCCACTTATCCAGCAGTATCTACCTAAGAATCTCAGTGTCTTACAGCACATAGGCAGTTTTCTGCTACTGGAACAGCAGAGTGCTTTGTGTGGGAGATCAAAGCTCCCAAAGTCAGGGCAAGAGAACCTCCACTTATAAATGAAAGGTAATACATTTTCCTTAATTTTACTTTATCAGGAATTATTTTTGAGCAAGTACATGATCCTCTATCCCAGTGCTTTAGTTCTCCTCAGACACTATGAAAAAGAACAAGGGGACACCAGCAAGCTGATACTTTAAGCAGAAAGCAAATAATGGCAGTGACAGACAAAGAAAGTGTAGTGGAAGAGTTGCAGCTTCACTTCCATGTCATGCAAGGTAATTGAGAGTATGAATGGACACAGAACAGCTTAGTCAAATTAGATTAGAGCAAAGCCTGTAAATAAACAAGATTTTAGGACAGGAAAATGAGATGAATTAAAAAAGGAAACAAAATATTCTTTTAAAAAAGCAAAAAGGTATGATATTGTGAGCAAAATGAAACAATAATTAAATCAATGCTTTTAGAAAAAGTTCTGGTGCTTTTTAGCTATGCAGCACAGATCCCATATGAGAGCAGTACCTCTGGACCTACAATCTCTGCTATAATTCCTCATTAGTATCATCTTAGATTCTTTACTTCTCCAGTAATATTATTAGAAATAATAAAAGCAATAACATGTATGCTCAGGGTTGGTACAGGCTTCAGATATTAAACAATATGCTTTTTTGGGAGCATTTTTAATTCCTGTCCTAGTATTCACAATCCTTTTAGACAATCAAAGCTATGAGAATATTGCTTTTTCTTTTCTAGCTAGGTATGGTCATGGTCACCTCCTGACAGATGCAGTGTCTAGTATACAATGTAAAGAAGGTTTGATCACTCCATCTTCTGCTCCACCATACCACCTCTTTGGGCTAAAAGTCCAAGCATTGTATGACTTATAAAAGAGACATGCCTTTGCCTATATGTTACCACCCTGCTGCTTCTTTCTTTATCATTTCCCAGATTCCAAGTTATCTGTTACAACTCCAATTTGTCAATACAAATGCACTCAGGAAGCTGCATCAATGTGAAGTCAACAAGATAACATAATTAAGGATATATCTAGGCAAATCCTGTGGCAGGATTTTAATGCAGCACATTAGAACTATGAACCTCCAGGACTCTGACTTAATTAAGGAAAAGAAAGTAAAAGCTTATCCATTGTTTCGCTGTCTTGAATCTAAGCAGGACAGACCTCCTACAGAGCTCCTGGTGACTGGCTCTGGGTCAGCTCTTAGTTCCACCCAAGGAACCTCCCAGAGATCAGTGCAGTCAGGACCATCAAAGCTAGGAAACCAAAAGGAAACAGTTTGGACTGTTGTATTTGTCCTTGGCATTTTATGACTGCATATCACTACATTTTATTTTTGCATAAACATTCCCTTTGGGCACCTGGAATTCACAGCAATAGGATCTTTTCAAAGCACATCCTCCAAAGATGTCATGCTTGCTTCAAACTGCTTGTAGCTGAAACAACAGCTGGACAAGAAGTACAATGTACAGGTAAACAGAGATTAGAGTAGATTATCTTCCATGTGGTAAGCAGCAGCCACAGTAAAGCAGGTGCTTTGTTAAAGGAAAGGTAGCAGTACTTTACAACAAACGATTCTTTATTTTACAAACTCCAGCCATTCCTCTGTTTGCACTTCTCAAGGTGTCTGGGGACAGAAGGTGAATGACATGTGAGCTAAAAAATACAGGGGGTAAGCCATGGTTCCCTCCTCTTTTATTCTGCTCTGACTTTGATTTTAACCAATTTTTTGCTTGGGTCACTATATATTCTCAAATTTATTGCTGAACCTCAACAATATCCTCAATTTATTGTTGAACCTCTCTTCTGCGTAAGGCGCAGTTTGACCTCTTAGCTCCTTCTTTCAGTAGGTGTTTATGTGAAAACCTCAAAACATCAGCTGAACAGCACTCTGAGATAAGATATCCCTCGATGAGACAGACATGTAGCAATAATGCCTTATAAAGTATAATAAGTTTCAACCCCTGAAATATCAGCATGGGTAGACATTCTATTCTCTGTGAGGCCATCTCCTCATCCAGGATTTGTTACCTGTTTGCAGACTGATCTCATTTTGTTTTTAAAGTGTAAAGAAGGAAAAGGGAGTAAAAGTAATTGTGACAGTGACAATTTGCAACCCATGCCAGGTAAGCCAGTTCTTTGGAGTTATTGTGAGTTATGGTGAGGGAAAGGTTGTAGGTGATGAAGCAGGGTTTCTGCTCCTGTGTTTCTTTTGTTTATTTGGTGCCAGTTGAATGTTGGTCCCTTCATGCCATCAGTCTCTACAGCCTGTCTGTAGGAGAGTGGAGCAGTCATGAGTTAATATACCCCTTTTTTGTAATTCATTAAAGGTGAGAAATGAGGCCTCTGTGAATTGAATTACTCTGATGCAGAATGTTTTCCAGCAGCTTATAAACCCATTCCCTAGGGTTTCAGTGTTAGCCAAAGGAGGACATGCTTTTTTTTAATCTTGGTTTTCTTGATTCCCAGAAAATAAAAACAGCCACAACAAATATGTTCTTTCTTTCTGCATCATGGCATTTCAACAAAATATCCACGTCACTTGTATCAACGTATATAAAATTATCTGCTTACTTTATATATATAAAAATACCTGCTTGCTGATATTTAGTAATAGCCCTTGTCTCCATGCTGCTGAGTAATTTAAATCATCTTTCTTTATTGGTGGATCATGTGAAGGCCTAAGAAAAATATCACTGTGCTGCACCTGAATTTTTTTATAAATAAATAACAGAAATAGAGCAAATGATATTGTTTCTTACAGTAATTGCATCAATTAAAATAATGAAACACTGTGGGAGCTTCACTTCTAAAGTTCTTATTTAAAACCTAAAGAAAGTCACTGTGGGCCTAGGGCTCTCTCCTTTGTGGTTTACATAAATTTGGAACAAGGGAGGGTTTCAAAGCACTTATGCAACAGCAATTATGTATTTAATTACTCCCTTCTATTAGATCCTGTTGTTAAATCCAGTTCATAATGAATGAACATTCTGGGCTATCAAGGCAGGAGCTTCAAACCATGCCAGACCAAAACTTGCTTGGGCAGAGGTCATTAACTGGAACAGTAACCCTTGTGTATTTATATTTATGTGATATATGACCTCTAGTAATGGTGTGCTGAGGGAAGAAGGAATGTTGGCTGCTCTGCAATCCTAAGAGCAAGTCCAGCTCCACCAGGCACCACACCTGATCAGTTCCTACGTGCACTGGGCTTTGAATCCAAAATAGTCAGGCAAGTGGCACTAACCAGGCTCACAAAAAGGACTGCATAAATGGACTGTGCAACTTCTCATAAAAATGAACTCTGACTTTGAAGAGCCCATCCTAAACAAATCACCTTTCCTTCTGCAAGATAAAATACTCATCTTTAGCAAGCTCTAACATAGTTTTCACCCTGAGGCCACTAACAAGATAGGACTCAGAAATTTATATATTGACCCATACCACAAACTAAATTTTTAATTGAGTATTAACTGGAACCTGGTAAGCTCTCTTCAGTAAATGAGGTTTGTATTGAATAAAATGGCTGACATGGAAGTAGCATGAATTTCTTAGTGAGTTTACTTTAAATGTGCCTTAGGAGCTCACTAAAATAAATCACAGGACTTCCATTATTTAATTTTTAATCTCAGCTTTTAATAGCTTCATAATTTACTGTTGTTTTTAATTGCCATTCATATCTCCAACAACAACAAAAAATAGGCTCAAAGAAAAAGAAATCAAGCATCAGAACCTGGTTTTGATTTAGAAACATTCATAGTATTAAAATAGAACAGTTGCTCCTAGCTAAACTGTTTGAATTATACATTAATTCATTTCCTCTGGTTTCCGTGGTGCTATTTTGGAATATTTTTTCAGCCATTGATTTACATTTTATGTTCAAGCTGAAATTCCACTTTTATATTTGAAGATATTAGGTCAGCTATATAATTTATTAATTCATGAAATAAACATCATATTCTACTACAAGTGTCTCGTGTTGGCTGCTCACCGACCAGCAACTGCCACAGGGACAGTAAATCAGAACATTTCTGGGGCATCTGCAGAAATCTAAGATTCAGGAAAGTAAATGTAAACCCCAGTGAGCTGTGGGTGAGAGCCAGCCAGGAGGCATGTCAAAGTCCAAATGGCATCCTGAGGCAAATATGCACACTGTCAACTATGCCACTTTGGTTTATGGGGAAAAGTAAACTCATAATAATAATGCTTTGTCAGTCATTGGTTTTCCAAATCTAAACTGCAGCTGATGTGTCTTACAGTGCTATAGAATCTAGAAGGCATTGGAAAAATTCCTGATCCACTTCAGAGTGAGTACAGGCAAGACAAACTGTTCCCTGCAAAGGAATAACTTGATTTAAATTTTGCATTTCCTTGAGTCCAGTAGCACTACACCTGCTTTCAGCTCACACTTTTATATTTTACAAGTAGCAAGACACAAAGAGAAGCCTCCTTTTAGTTTTTTGTTACAATCAGATTTCTCTTTAGCCCTGCTTTCCTGCTCTGGAGCTGGGCAGAAACCAGCACAGAGAAGAGTGAGGGAAGGTGCTACCCTGTGCATCCAGAGGAGTCCCCACTGCCAAATCACTGGGGCACCATCTCCACTGGAGCACCTGGTTTAGATCATTCCCCCTTGCAACACTGACTGCAGCTGTCTTTGGATCAGACACTCAGCAGAGGGTAAAGACAACTGCTTCAATGTCAGAAGTTAATCATGATGGATTAATTAATTAGAAATTAAACTGCTGTCACCCTCTTCGTTCCTTCTCATCAGGACATCTTCCTCCTTCATCTACAGCAGAGTTCAGCTGAGGCAGAACAGAGCAGAATGCAGACATGTAGCTTGCACAGCTACAGTGGGAAGTAGATGTGGGTACATCTATGTATATATACAAAGACATATGTTTTAAATAGATGTATATACATATATATATATACACTGAATAGTTGTCACTATAAATAAATAGTGTAAAGAAATGCAGTATTTACAGATAAATTTAACTCACAAGCTCTTGCTGTACAGAATCTAAGCAGCTTTTCTGTCAAATTCAGAGATTAAAAAAATATGGGAAAATACGGCTGTATTGCCACCTGGAGGATCTATGTGTCCTTATCTGTGTGTTGTGACTGGCTCTCCAGGACATGATGTGAGTGGTGTCTCTGAGCACAAGGAGAGGAATGAAGTTTCAGGCATTAATGTTATCATTAGAGTGATAATTGTGCAGATAAAACTTTTATCAGTCTTTGTACCACAATAAATAGCTCCAAAGCCTGGACACTTATTTTTGTGCTCTAGAGATGATGTGTCTGTGCCCTCAAAATAAACTCCTGGGTGTCTCCTCTTGATTAAAGGAAGAGGCAGGAGGGATGATATTGGGAGTAGAAGGGGCCAGGATTCAATGCTTCCTTTCAGCTTTTTTCCTTAGGTTTTGACTTTCCGTTTTAGGACCCTTCTAAATTTTAGAGTTAGGAAAATGCAAAGAAAGATCTATTCCAAAACCAAAGATTAATTCTAAAATGGAACCAGTTTCATTCATGCTGAGGAGATCTAAAAGCCTGAAATAAAATCCTACCACAGCCATTAAGTATTCTCATGCAGACTCTTCCCCCTTCTCCCTGCTGCCAGGGACCACCAAAGGGAAGAAATGGTTCCTTTAGTGAAAATTATCCAAATATCCCTTGGAGTACAGAAAGCATGGTCATCCCAGCATGGGATACATGGGCTACACCAAGTGGACTTGCCTTCCATTTATGTATCTACAGCACCTCACCAGTGCTGTCGAGAGCACACTGAGGATTCTGCAGTACTGCTATTCAGTATTGCTGCAGTCTCAGGATGTAAGAGACAGAGGCCTGATCACACTGTCCTCCTCACCTGAATGAAACAGCTTTTCCATTTCTCTGACACTCGATGAAGATCTGCCCCAAGGATGGTTTCACTGTGTGTACCAAGGATGAGCAGTAGGCACCTGTGGATATATTCTCCTTACCAGGTGTGGAATGGGTGTTCTGAGTCCAGGAGCCTGGTTAATGGAGGGATACAATACCCACACAGAGCTGGTAAATGCTGTACAAGGGGCACTCTTGTTCTCATAAAGAAATTGTTATCAGTTGTTGCTCAACAGAAATTGTTACACAAAGGAATTGTTACACAGAGAAACTAATTAGTGTTCAAAGCTGCACAAAAGAATCATTATTGCTTAGGATAGTATGAAGGCCTAGATAAAGCTATGCAAACGCTGCCCAATCAACATATTTTCCAAATGTGATAACCACATGTACTGCGCATAACAGCAACCTGAAGAAGACTAAATACTTCAGCTTCAATGACCATCAAAGGGTTAAAACGACCCCAAGCAACAGCAGGCGCAGGTGCACTACAAAGGAGAATCGGAGGAGGAAGAAGTTTTGCCGAACAAAAGCCCGAACCGTATATAAGCTATGCTCTAACCTGTCGGTGGAGAAGAGCTCCCCGGCCGCCCAGCGCGCTGTCTGCTCACTTTGCCGCTTGCTAATTTAATAAATGCATTGTTAATTATTCATTTAGATTGGCTCACTCATTTTATTACGGCAGTCTATAACATTCTGTGACTGCCATTTCCCATAGCAGGCGTTAGGCTTGGCAGGCCTGCCAGAAGTACACAGTGCCGCCAAGGCAGCAGGGATCGCCCCGCGTTCAGCCACGGGGCCGGGCAGGCTCCCCGTGCGAGCGGCTCTGCCCTGCCGGGGCTCAGCGGCTGGCATTCAGCCGCCGCGGGCAGAGAACTCCTACAGGAGCTGCAGCAGAGTGTGCCACACACAGATAATGCTGCCTTCCAGCAAAGGGACAGAAACCAGGAGAGGAAGGGCGCGCTGTGCCCCAGGCAGCGGGACCGGCGGGCCGGGCACCACGGGCCACCAACCCGGCCGCAGAGGCCGCTGGGCCTGGCCCCCTCACGGCCGAGCAGCGCCTGCCTCAGAACCGCCGCGTTCTACGGATTCCTGGTCTGCTGTGCCACTGCATGGCCGCACGCAGAAATGCAGGCCGGGGAAAGAGGTGTGTTCTTCCCCTGTGATAACAGCGAGGAGAAAAATGAATAAAATTAAGGAGGCTGTATGCAAATGCAAAACGGTGAGAAGGCACCACTTGGAATTACAGAAATTCCTGAACCCACTCATAGGCAAATATGCTCCTGTGTTGGTTTTTCCATTAAAATTTTTGGTGTGTTGAATGTTCTTGCTTAGGGCAATTAGCCTTTTAACAAACCTCTCTTTCAGAAGAACTAACTTTAGTTCCTGATCATTAGTGAAACACTTATTTTCTGTATTGTTATGTCTGGACAGATGGCAGCCATTTCTAAATGCCTTTATAGGACTAAAAATAATGTTAGCTGAAGATAATGCTAAGTAAAGCAGTATCATGTACTGTTATATTCTAATTCCCCAGAAAAGAGATGCCAGCAGCTACAGCACAGTAGCTGAAACACAGCATTTCTCCTTGTGTTATCCTAGACATTGCAAGGGGATAGACAGCAACAAAAGATGCTTCCCTCCAATTATTGTACTTATCTAGGAAATAATCTGAAAAGGGCCATCTGACAGGCAGAATGCCATCTTTCTATTGCTAAGCAACCCCTGATATCTCTTTTCAGGAGGAGTGATCATCTTCCTCAAGAGCACACAGCTGAATTTAAAGAAGTCTTTTTTCCTTCTATATTTATTTTATTCTCTCTCTCATTTTTTTTCTTTCCTTTTTTTTTTAACTACACAAAACAACTACTGATGGTCCTATAATGACAAGAAATAGGGCTGGGAAGACCTTACTAGGCAAAAGACAAGCAAAATCTGAGCTGCAGACTGCAGTCAATAAGACAAAGTTGATAATGATGGCACAGGTGACCTTTCACCATAGCTGACAATGATACTAAAGAAAATTAAATACACCACTCTACACAGAAAATGTGGGTTAGAGAAAAAAAGTGAGAGAAGTGGGAGATAGACTACATCTTTATGTTATGCTTTCCCATTCCTTTTCTTCCATTTGGTTTTTACTTTCTTCTAGCTCTTATTTGGCAACAATACAGCAGCATATGTGTTGAGATTGAGCACATACTTTTACCCATTTTGTTGCTTGCTAAGGCCCTTAGTGCTACCTTTTTGCTGGTTCCATATTTTCCTTTCTCCTTGTCTCTGGGGTCACAGGTTTCTTCTATTTATTGCTCTTCCAACAACTCTCAACTAACTAAGCAAGTATATTTTAAACTGACAGTGTATCTATAGTGGTGTCTTGAAACACAGTGGTACTTTTCAGTGTGGTAAAGTGCTCTGTCTCATGGTGGCTGTTCTCTTATTGAACCTTTGTGTTACAGCTTGCAGAAAGTGGTTTATTGTGCATGCAGGGGTTGCCTTATTCTGTTTTTCCTAACCAGAGAGAGTCTATGAGTGCCCACTTTTTTCAGTTGATGCAGATAGCAAAAGACTATCAAAATTTTCTCCAAACAGATCCAGATTTTATATCAAGTTCTCCCACCAGTGAGTAGAAGTCATAGCATGAGACCTTCCTTTTTCCTGCTTGCCCTCTGCCTTCTCTGTTGGGTACTGTGAGGTCAATCCATAATCAAGAAGTTCAGTTTAACCTCTTAAACTTGATGGCCTCTCAGCAGACATCATGCTATAAATAAGGATATTCTTTCCTAGTCTCCCATCCTCAAACACATACTGAAGATACAACCTAGCTCAAACATACTAGCTCAATTAAATCTATTGTCTCACATTTATCAGTAGCAATACAGAAATTTTCAGATACCCATACAGATAAATCTTGAGTAAAAAACATTTTACTGAACAAGGCCAGAGCTGGAATGAAGAAATACTTACACAGGATGTATTTGCAGTTATCTTTCCATTGCAATGAGTACCTGGAGTGAGTATGGGTTGAGTTTTACTGCTTGTTCTCTTTTTGTGAATGATGGTAGCAAAAGCACCTGTCAGTATGAGTGAATACTAATGTGGTGGGCAAAGCAACTGCTGAAATTATGGTCACTTTAAGGACCATATGAATACATGTTTGAAAGTATATAACTGAGATAAATTCATTAGGTCAATTAGGCAAAGAAATAATTAACACATCAGAGAATGATGCAAGGGAAAATTCCTGGTGGGGAGGAATCTGTAAGGAACCAAAGGGTTTTGTGGTGCAAGATTATCCCCTGTAGAGAATTGCCTTTATGGAACCACAGTTTTCTCAACAAGGATCTCCCACAGGGGAGAAAGAAATCTTCCTTTTGTAAAAGACCTCAAAATAATTCAAGCTGTCTGCCAGTAATTAAATCCATTACACTAGCAACAGGTGGTAAAGCTGTAATTTTTTCACATCTGTTATCATTTTCATGAGTCAGTATGTATTCATTGCAAGAGCTGGGTGAACCACAGAGCAGAGAGGGCTGGGTTGATGGCTGTCATCCAGGCAGCCGCTGTGCTCACTCCTGTAGTTATCTCAAGAGCAGAGGAGAGGGGATGTGAGAATATCTGGTAAGCAGGAAAGGGTTGGGCAGGATTCCAAAGGGTAGGAAGGCAGGGATTTAAAAGGGAGTGAAAATATTTAATATGTTCTTTATAGTAAGACAGAGAAAGGGAACCTTGGTTGTGTTTAGAGCATTACTGTGATACACCTTCCCTAACACTTTCTGTGTGGCCTGGAATATATTACTTTGTTGTTCTGGCTTAGTAAATTTAAAAATTAAAATCCCTGGGAAATTTCATAGCCACTGAGGACAACAGGCATAGGACACCTCACATGTATGTAAGTGGTTTTACCTCAGTCTCTAAATCACAATGCATTTGTGCAAACTGGCTGCTGGGAAAAGTGTGCCATGATGAAGAGGTCTGGGTATGTTGCAGGAAGAATTCTATTGAAGATCTTATTAAGACCAAAAACTGCTTTTAATGCAAAGAACACCTGGAATACCCACAGCTGTGGGTGCTCTGTAATGCAACAGGTTGTACATACACTCCTACATAAGAGCAGGAAAGAATTTTCTGCGGGGATGTGCAGTGTCCTCACTGCTCTGGAGAGCATCTGCAGCTTTTTGCTGCACTTCAGGATTCTTGACTTCCCAAGAACATTTTCCATGCCTTTTCTAACTTCCTTCAAACACCACTCCTTCTTAACTCAGGGGGAAAGGCTCTGTAATTTCATCTGTCTTCCTTTTCTGAATACTGGCAATAAGTATATGGGGAGGTGAGAGAAGTTCACAGTCAATTTATATCCAACAGCAGTGACATAAGGTTTTGGGTTTTATTTAGGACATACTGCCTTTATACCTCTCCTCAAAGAGTGGTTTCTTCTCCAGTAGCTCCCTGCATGGCTGTATAAAGGACACTTATTATTACATTGAGCTCCAGTTTTGTAGTGAATAAATAGTTGTTCACTTAAAGAATCCTTAAAAAGCCTGTTTAGAACAAAAATATATGTAATTGAGTTATTGCTGGAGGAATTTCTTTAATTTTATCTTATTCCATGGCAATGAATAGATTACTATAATTATTTTTAAAGAATCATCCTTATTTACCTCTACTGGAATTTGAACAAAATTTTGCAGGTTGTTTAATGCTAACAGCTATCCTTAAGCTGAGTCTGCTTGGCTGAGATCCATGGCAAGGGGCAGGGTTTATCCAGCAGATCTTTGCTTTTCTGGAACTCTCCCATGGGCAGAGCCACAGATCACTCAACTCCTAACCACATCCTCTTGGAATTTTGTTACTGTCAACTCCCTTGTGGCCAAAAGGGGATCATGTCTTTTCTTAATTAATAAAATTAGACACAGGACATTAATAACTCTTAAACTGTCTAAACTTCCAAACAATTATTGTGGAGATCTGAATGGAGATAGAAATGGGTGCAGACCAAGTCAGTCCAGGCATCTTTTCCACTCTCTTCTTCCTTTTCATATCCTTGACATTGGAACTGGGCCCTTGCTGTCAGTGCAGGCAGCCTCCCAACTCAGCCATTCTTGCCTAGAGGCATCCCAGAAGTGTTCAAGGTCCACAGACACCAGAGCATCACCACAGATCCTGCTGTGAATGCCTTTTCCAGCTGTGGGTGACTCTGATACCTCTGCCAGGGCAGCAGCAGGGCCTCCAAGCAGCCTCATCTCATTATTCCAAGGAGAAAATAAGCAGTAGAATGGAGGGACTCCTTGATGTCCAGTTCCCCCATTCTCAAAATCTGGATAATCAGCCCTTATTTTGTGGAAGAATATTTGCCCACAGAATGCCACACTCAAGATTCTATGGTTCTTCACTGAAATAATCAACTTCAGAGTTTCATGTGATGACACTGACTGATAGAGTGAGTCTCTAGGTTTGTAAAGGAATAAACCAAAGTAGATTTAATGGGTTTTGGGGAATGGTAATTTATTTGTGAGATTTAGCATTTTATTTGATTATTTTTCTAAAAGACTCATATGATGGATTTAGTCTTCCTGAGAAATCATTGAATATTGCTCAGTGATTCACTGACTGCTGTCCAGAGCAATCTTTGTAACTGATTTATCTGAATCCTTTTCAAATCCTTCCCTTATTAACATTTCAGCAGTTCCTTTCCTATGTGATTTCATGGTAGTTATGTGTTACTCAGGAAGATTGTAGGAAAATGGTTTCAAACATGATGATTACATATTGAGCAGATGAGCTGTCTCGGGTTTGTGTCACAGCCCATCTGCCTGTTTGAAACAGGCTTCCTGCATTTCCTCTCCATCGGGCAGGCAGAGAAAAAGACTGCTCATGCTGCATCTTCTTCCTGTTTGACCTTTCTAGAGTGTTATTTCACATGCACACTCTTAAGTTTGCATTTCCTTCAGTAAATGTAATTTTAATCTCATTCTATTTTGGCAGCAGATACTGTTGCAACAAAAGCTGTTCATTCTTTATCCCTCTATCTTCAGTGTGGAAGCTGTAATACAACATGTCAGCTGGAGAAGGGCAAACTGAGGTAAGCGTGGGGCACACACTTCAAGGCTGGATCCTGCAGAGATCTGAATTGTAGTCAACATCCAAAATGCACAGGTCTTGGTTCTGTGTTCAGCACTGAAGAACATATATACTTGAGTTTGGGCTGGGATCAGACTGAGATTTAAAGTGGACCTTGATCAATTCCCATCATCAGGCTCACATTCAGTGTGAGTATTTAAAAGATTTTCCCCTCAGGTTTTAGGTTTTAGTCACTCCTATTCCTACTAGTCTGGATGAATAGTTTGCATTATGACGAATCAGCCACAAGGTGTCAATGTAGTGTAGCAGATTCTCAGTAAGGGTTTGTTACTACAGCATCCTTTGACTTTCAATGCAATTTAAATCTGCCTTCTGATAGGATATTTGTATCACTAATTGCAAAAATTCTGGTCAGATCACATTTTCTGTACCTGATTCATTTAATCAGTGAAGTCTTCTCATGCTATGATTGCCAGGGTGTGAGGAGAAAAATCAGTATAAATGACTGAAGTAAATAATGTGACAAGTCACAACTGCTGTAGCCCTGTGTTTTAGAAGGAAAGGCCAATAACAAAGTGGGATGTAGACTGGTGGAGATGAATCAATTCTTGTTAAAATATCACAAGTCGAGTTTTTTTTGATCATAAGCAAAAAAACACGTTATGTGAGTTCACTTTTCACAATAAGGAATCAAAATACCTGGATGAACTGATACATATTTATAAAGCCTCAGTTGCACCCATTTATAAGAGGTGTAAAATGAGAGATGAGACCAGATAGAAATGGAAAAGGAATATTTCAGAATCCCATTTTGTGTCTTCTAGATATTGTGTGTCATTAAATATAAAAACAAATACCTCAAAAGAACCAGAGCTAAAGCTGAGGTCTGAATTACAAGGGACATGGAGCAATTTGATTTTGTTACCTCAACAGGGGGCTTGGATGGAGGGAGGAAGGGCAGTCAGAAATGTGAATAAAAGGCTGTTAGGAAAATTACTCGTGGAATTGTGAATATTATCTCTTTGAAGTGTGCTTTAATGGATTTGGGCTAAGAATTTTCAAAGAGGTTAAGGACTTAGCTTCCATTGAATGTCAGTGGCTTTTGGACACTTTACTGCCATAGTCTGCTTTGAAAATCCCATCTTAGAATATTAATTTTAATGTACCATTTTTCACTGCAGTAGGAGGGAGCAGATGTATGACAGAGAAAAGAACAGAGAAGCCAAAAAAGAAAATAAGTTTCTTTGTATGAAATTCTTTCTTTATAAATTATTGTACTTTACCTAATCTACTCAGTCAAGTACAAAAGTACATAAAATAGGTGGCTGAGCAGAGGATATTACATTATGTGACGTCCTTCACTTGTGTTAATGACCCTCTGATTGTGCTTTGCACAAAGTGGAGGGCACTGGTTAGCAGGTAATAACATGAAAATACATTCTTGGGTACATTTCTTAATGAACAAAGGGAAGGTGGGGCCTGTTTATGCAAAGAGCTGGTTTCTCAGGTTCTAAACCAGCTGTGACACCATGCTGTCCTTGGAGAGATATTTTATTGGGCAACAGATCAGTGTTGGAGGACAAAAGAGCACCAGCAATAGATGCAGCATATTCCCTGGAGCTCCCTGGGGGCAGCTTGGGATGATGGTTAGAAAAACTGCAAAGTCTGTGGGAATAGAACTCTTGCTGTTCTTGTGCTTTTCTCTTTTGCCTTTTATTTTCATATCATTTATCTTAATGAGAGGAATGACCCTCTCACAATACTGGTGTGACGGTAAATAAAATGCTACAGGAAAGCTTTAACCTCTTCAGAATGAAAGTATGTTGAAAAGATGGGTTTGCATCGCAGTGGTGGCAACTAAATCACCATAAGTATTTCCATAAATATGATGGAAATGCCAGCAGAGAAATCACTGCTAGCCCCATGTCAGACCTTCCTGTCAATACTTGATCTTCAAGTGGAGACAACAGAATATCCTGGCTCCTCTTTAGTGGTATAGTGACACTGCTTTTTCATACTCCTTTTATTTATATCTCTCCTGAAAGGAACACAAATCTGAGCATTCTTTTTCTTGGAATAAACTGGGCAAAAACTAAAACAAGTTGCCCATCATGCTGGTGTACTAGGTTTATAATACAGTGTTTGAGTGTTGGGGGTTTTTAATTGAAGTTATGCTAAAGAAAAGCACTTGTTTAGACAAGTGCTGTTGGAAGGGTACAAGTAAAGAAGTGAGGTTTGTCTGGCAGCTCATTTTAGGAATGGGAGAATGAATGTTGAAAGAAAAAATGTGCCAGAGCTGGGATGTAAGAGAATCCCAGTGAATACATGATTTCCAACAGAAGCATGTTACTTCCATATTTTCACTATTACTACTGATGTATTAGCAAAAGGGTTTATTTTAATAAAAAAATCTCAGGCCCACAAAAACCATAGTAATTGGTTATTATGACTGAAGTGCTTGTTCCTAAACAAGAGCACAAATTGAGGGTTTAGATCTGTGTAAATGCAAAATGATTGTCTGTACAAAACCAACAAATTCCTCTCTAGATAAATGCCCAGGTTTCAAAATGTGTATCTGAGTCAAGCTGCCACCAAGCCTGTCTGTTCTATCTGCATCTGAAAAATGAACACTGCTTCACAGCAGAGAAAGCACTGAACATGTGGCACTTCTTGTTTTGACTTGTTTTATCCAGCCTGGACAAAGTAAATCACCATGTTAGATGATGATGCTAAAATATCTTTCTTTCACACTAAGACTGTGACATGCCCAAGACACAGAAACTTAGTATTAGCTGAGTATATAGCTGAAAGAAAGGAGAACAATTCCTGATATAAAATCTAAGTAATGCATTTTAATTACTTGTATCCAACCTAGTCTTCCTCCTGCCAGCTTGAGGCATAGATACAATTTGCTCATGTTTGTCCATCAAAAAAAATTTATTCTTCAAGATGTTGATCAGCCTCTTCCCAATCTTTCAGGTCTGCTCAGATGTTCTTAATGGTGCTATATAAGCACTGGTAGTTTTGTTCCTACTATGCTTAGGAGCCATTTCCGGGACAATGATTTTAGTTTTTAACTGCAAACAGAAATTGAGAGTTCCTGCCGTGTTGCATTTTACAATCACAGAGATAACACATGGGTCCATGAAGCAGGAGGATCACCCAGAAATCATGAGCCAATATTTGATCAGCATGGATAGCAACAGCCCTCATGCACTGAGAAATTAACTGCCACCAAACCCTGGTAAGGAGAGCAGAGCTTTAGTGAAGGACTGAAAGGAAGATGTTATTGTGGCTTTGTGCTTCAATGAGCCTCACTGGCCATTTGGAAAGAAAGCACAAGAATACTTTTGAGAAAACCTAGCAGCTGAAAGAATCAGAAAGTACACTAGGTCTGCCATCCATGAGGGGTGTTTGTGCTTTTCTGGCTCAGGATCCAGGTTTGTAGCATCTTGAAAGAACAGACTTTCTACTGAAATTATATGAGATGGAGAATTTCCCAACTTGCATGTCTTCTGCTACTGCACACACTACCTTTGTGTTTTTTAGTATTTAACAAGAGTCAGCAATGAGGAAATTATTTAACTTCCACTTTAATTACCTACTCCAGACATTGAGTTGTCCTAGGCTTCCCCCAGCTTGGAGTGTTTGGTCTAAGAACATCTCTCAAGGCAGTACACCCACTTTAAATTCAGTAGGATGCTTTCTTCACAGATTTTAATGTTTTGGCAGTTCAGCCAAACACAGATCATATGTGGGTGGCTCTATTCACTGTCTGAATCATGTAAGGAGGTTTAGAAGAACATTGTCTTCTGCTGAATAGTGATACCCAAATTGTGACCTTATAAGATCTCAGAGACCTTGCAGCAAAGCTGCTGATCAGATCCATAGACAAAATTCACAAGAAAGGGGCTGTTTACCATTTCTTTCACATACATTTTCTATAATACCTGACTTACAGCATCATTTATAGTTTTAATGTGGAATAGTCCTTAGAGAGACCAGAGAATCATTCCTGTGGTTATGTTGTAAAGATAACTAAATATGCAATGAAAATTAGGAAATGAGTATTTGCTGTTGGTTGGATTTCAGCACAGCTGTTGATACCACTGGCTGTAGCATAATTCCTCCCAAGCTGGCAAAAGGGCTGTGATGGTAACTCAAAGACTTCTTTGATTTGGCTATATTATGAATAGTTACCTCACTTTCTTCCTCTTCACTTGAGTTTCCTCCAAGGCATATTCTAAATACCCACAGTTGCAGCTGATCATTCCTCAATCTCCTTCCTTAAAAATGCCATTTGTCTTGATTTTCATTTTCTTCTTCCTGTTAGAAAAACCTGCTTTAAGAAGCTTGGATCCCTAGTGCCTCCTGCTAGTGCAGCCATTGCTAGCTGTGCAGCACACATCTAAGATATTGTCATTTGGCCTGTCTTGCACTTCCTGCCAGTCACACAAACCTGGGGCATGTAGGGATGTAGGTCAGCCTAGCAAGGAATGATACCTATTCCAGGATGCTGGTGCAAAGATTGGGGGATCTAAGTATTGCCTCTCTGCTGATATGTACCCTGAGAAGCAGAGGAGACAGGGATGTAAAGCATTTTTTTTGTTACCTGCAGCACTACAGAATGGCACACATGCCATATTTTGAGGGAACCTCATTTTGAAATACTTGCTGTAGTGTGGAACTGCTAGTGGGAGTTAGGGAGAATAGCTCTTTGCAAGTGCTTTTGAAACACAGCCCTTCCTTGGCAACACTCTGCTTGTCTGCAGTAACACAGCACTGTGACCCCGGTGCACACCACCTTCACCTCCTGACCACAAGAAAAAGGAACAAAAATTGTTGTTCCTGAAGGCATCATTCAGAACCCTGCCAGACCTGGTGTCATTAACCATGAGTCACAAATCTGATAATGCAGTTTAAGATATTGAATCATATCCTCAACTTGTGATTCATTATGGGTTTTAAATGCCAGAAGTGGCGTCTCGGACTCTATTCCAATATATATGAGTTCAGATACCCTTCCAAAATAAGCAAGTGACTATGAGCCATAAATTCAGTTCACCTCAACCACTAATAGTGCCCAGAAAGATTATCCTGTAGCTTTTCTGGCAAGGACAAGGTAATAAACATTCCCCATCCTCTGCCCCTGCCCTTCCCCTGCCTCCCCCACCCCATTTCACTTCCTATTTCACTTCAAAGATGCCAAAATTAAATTTTCAACATCTCCAGGAGCATTAATTCTTTTTCAGACAAAGAGAGGTAAAGTGACCTTACAGCTTTCGTTACCCAGTGTTGTAAGACTCCACCTCTGGAGGCACAATCTGTGGATAATAATGGCAAAGTACAAGGGAGAATGGGGGTGGTCTACCCCTCATTTGCTCTGGAGGGAACATGAGGGAAAGGACTTCTCCAGAGCAGATCTGACAGAGCACGGTGTATGTGCATGGTCAAAGTACTTCCTTCATCTCTTAGGGGTAAAATACTATTTGCTGGAAAGCAACCATTGCTCACTGGATGAAATGTCTCCTTCAGGTGGATATTCCTGAGTTTTGTTTATTGGTAAACAACACCACACTCCTGTCTTCAAGCAGGAAAAGTCATCCATCCTTTGGAGCTGGTAGAAGTGTTGTTTAGTATGGATGGTCTCTTAACGACAGCTACAGCATACTCCAGCATTTGAGCATTTAGATAAACTAAAAATCACACTCCTTGTGCCTGCCACTGCCTCTTTTCACCTGCTGGATACCCTGTATTTGTATCTGCTCTGTGCAGTTCCTGTGAGTTGCATTGCTTTTATTTAAGCTTTTTCTATTTTTGATAGGCACTCAGGGTACTGAATGCCTTTAGGACATAGATTCCCACATCACTGTTTCCTCTTTTAACAGCTCCAGTAATGACCTCCAATTACTCAACCTTGTGTGCAGACACAGAGTACAAGAGTTCCACTAATTTCACCAAGTCATGTTGGCAGAGACTCATTTGTCAAACAGCAAACAAGCAGAAAGTCCAAATGCTAAAGGTAGACGATCACATCAGAAATGAGGTCATCTGTACATACCCATAAGTCAGAAAGAACATTCATAAGCTGTGGAGATGGTACTTGAGATCAGAAACTCACACTTCTTAACACGTAATACTCCAAATATGATCATTGCAGAGTTGTTTTGAGTGCCCTCAATAAGTGTTGCTTTATAGAAATGCAGGTTGTTTTGGAATTTTAAATTGATCTTGAACATATTCTAATACTGACATATATATACAGGTTTTTTAGAAGAAATCTGAGCACAATTGTGAAGTAGATAAATATTCTCGCTAAAAGAAGATTTATTTTTTTATTCTATGATCACAGGTTTTAATCTGTTAGGGACATCTAATTACATCATTGAGTTATATTAACTGGTTATTAATACATGTTAAAGAAATGCAGGAGTTGATATAAAGAGCCAAATCCACTGGATGTCAATGTGATTAAAGACTCAACCTTGAAGCTGCAGTTACTCTTTCTCTTACAATTCAATGTAGGTAAAATCCCATTTGCTTTACAGAACTTACTCTGAACTTAACACTTGTGAATGTGAACAGACACTCAAGCACAGCAAGTGTTAAGCACAATTTAAACAAATAAAACTAAATAAACCTAACAGACTTTTCCAAAGCACCGTATGACAATTAACAGGGAGAACTGTTTGAATCAAATCAAAGCAAAATTTCATTTCTGCCCAACTGGAACAATTCATGTTATCAAACTGCAAACAGCTTCTGATTATTATAAAGCAAGAAGTAAAGATACAATGATAGTTTATAGGATGTATTATCAACAAGGAAACAAATTCATAGGTGTCAGCATCAAAGCAGCTTAGAAAGACAAACTTGTATACCTTTGCTTTTGCACTACTTCAGACAGAACATTCTGTCAGCCCCTGACTGAAATGCCCTGCTTTGTTGTTCACCAGTGCAGCAGGTGCTTGGCTCAGATCCAGCATGGTGTTTGTGAAACACTGCAGAGGGAAGGGAACTGCCTGATCTGGTAACAAGACATTCTAGCACAAAAGGGAAGGATTAATTGCCATGTCATTTAAAGGACCTAGATGGATCATAGTCCGCTCTCAAGAAGGTAGTGTCAGTACCAAGGGGAATTTGGGGAACAGAGAAGGTGTTGCTAATGAGCTCACATTGACTGAGCTTAGCTCCAGAAAGCACAGCAATGTCAGGTAAAAGTGCCATTCAGGAATCAGAGTCTGACTGGTATAAAATAGGTGAGCCTGTGTGAGGTATCAATGCTCACAGGAAAACTCCCTGAAAAGGGAGTTTAAAGCACTATAATTTCATAGAATAAAGTTTTGAAAACACACCAGGAGGATAGTAATATCACCCCCAATTTAATGAGAGATAGAGACATTCACCAAGAGTTCTGACAGAGCAGCCCTTCCCCCAAGCCAAGTGCAGCAGTGCTTGTTCAAAATGTCCAAAAGTAGTACATTAATGAGATTTGGTAATTCACATAATCATTTCTCCTCACAGCATGAGCAATAACTGTTTAGTTACCTTTCCAGGGGTCCTGCCTGCAATTAGCTCACCCAAATGTTGACTTATAAATAACTGCCAGAAGGAGCTTTCTGACAAAAGATCTCAATGCACTGGCCAGCAGGTGAGTGCAACCTGGTTTAGACTGTCCTTAGGCCCTGCTGACAGGTGACAGACTGCAGAAGGAAAAATATTATGCACTGAGATATGGAGGCTCCTAAAGGCTTGAGCTAGAGTTACACCCATTAATCAGGTTAGTTATACAATGTTATCAGCTCTTAAAACACAGAGTTTTGACTCAAGATAAAAATAGTAAAATTAGCCAAGGAATGACCTGGAAGTGCAGTGGCTTGTGACTTATCTCCCACTGCTCTCCCCTTCTTCCATGAAGTCCATGGTCCAGGTGTAATGCTATGCTACTTATTGCTTTCCACTAATGGCAGCTGGCACCTAGTAATGCTCTGCAAACTGTGGGACTCCTTTTCCATTCTTCTTAATTAATTTCCTTTTCTACCTAATTAGCTGCTTTTTTTTTTTTTCTGATAAGAAAGTCTAGGGAAAATGCCTTGTGCTAAATTGCATATTTTCTTAGATTTCACCCAAAGTTAATATCATTATACCTAAGGTAGTTATTTTCCCTTGCAACTCTCAGTGAGAATTCCCTATTGTCACTGAGTGTAACAGGATTTCAGAGTGTTTGCATTTGATCTAGAGATTTTTCTCTACTTTCCCAAAACTATTTGGAATAGAGCAGAAAACCCCAAATCACTATTTTCAGTATTTAAAAGGTGTTTTGGTGTAAAGCATGAATGTAAAGCCCAGCTAAGCTTTGTCCTCTGGCATATGCCCAGTTTTAAGTGGAGAATTCAGCTCAGGCTGTCAAGATGGAGTGGAGCAGACACCAAACTTTGGCTCAGGTGGATTGGAGAAATACCAATGGGCAAAAGAGAAAAGTGAACTGCAGAATTCCATGCACAGGTCTGAGCTACACTCTCATGGCTTTTGAAGTTAGAAGCTAGCAGGATATCATTTGTCTCTTGTATTTTTAAACATTTCATTTTGTTTACTTTTAGATCAGCTATTTCATTTTCAAAGAATACACAGATTCAATTACAAATTAAGATTTTCCTGCACCTCTAACTTGACAGAAAAATTCTTAGTTCCAGCACTGACAAGCTTCTATGCCTAACAGAATAATTCATTGCAAATTATTTAATATGAGGAGAGTTGTAAGACAGTAAAAAATACTGCCTTAAAAAATACAATGTAGCAGTCTCTCTCCAAAAAGATTACAACAGGATGTGTTTGACGGCCTTGCTTTATAAAATCATTCTGGTAACACTTATAAGTACAAGAATTGTCAAACTTGGTGTTACTAGAGGTCAATTGTCACATTCTCACTTAATACAAGTGTAAAATAGAGGTGACAAATTTCATTGCAACCTGACAGTTTTAGATGTGCAGTAGATATAATATCAAAAATATGTCTTACATCAGAAGTGGCATTTTTAACATTTCTCAACTGAATACACATCCTTCACTATGTTTTAATCTTTTTGGTTATTTTCTCATGTAGAACATGAGAAATGCACATGAGAAAGCTGTCTCCTGCTCTAGCAAGCAATTTCCTATGAGCTAAATATTTTAAGTGCTGCATTGTTTGTTATTTTGGTTCAGTGCAGTGACAAGAACAAACCTCAAGAGAGTTCTGGCAGATTCTAGGACAAAGAAATTTTCAAGAAACTATCAAAATACATGGTTTTCTATGTTAGTATCACTCTCTTTTCTTTCTATTTTTTTCTTCTTGCATTATGCTGTAGCCCTATTAAATGGTCACATGGTTCCAAATTCTTATTCTCATCCTAGCAGCTGGCAAGGGTGAGCTCAACTCTCCCTTTATTCATTTTCATGATGGTGCTCTAGTTACCTAAAGAATCATGAAATCCAATAAATCCTCAGACAGAAGTGATGTGAATGGTTGGCCAAGTGGAGTCCTTGCCTGCTATATCTGCATAAACAACCCAACAACTGTGAAAATACCAATAATAAATAGGTATCTTCCCTCTGAGGCTTTTTCAAGGCAACACTATTCTGTGAGTCTAAGGGAAACTGCAGAGCTGGTAGCAGTGGCTTACAGATTCTGTAACTTAATCTCTACTGTATATTGGATAAGATGCACATGTGTGTATGTATGTATGTATGTGTATATATATATATATGCACATTAAAGAGTCCAGAATTATTGGCACAATTAATTACTTGTCATTTCTGAGTGATTATGACTTGGACAATAATACTGTTTCTCAGAAACTTAATGCAGGAGTGAACAATATATTTGCAGGAATAGTTAAAGAAAAAGCTTGATGTTTCACCTCATGGATAGATGGAAATAATGCTTGTGCCTGAATCCCAAAATCTTTCCAAAGTTATAAAGGGACAGAAATGTAAAATCAGTTGTACAACAGCATGGTATTCTGTTTTATCTCACATATTATATTTTCACTAGCAAACTGTGCAGAATCTTTTTTTTCTTCTTTTGTGGTGTTTTTGCATCTTTGCCCACCTCCACTGAATATATTCCAAAAATATAAGGAAAAGTTTTGATTATAACAAAATAAAATTAAATACCAGACTTTTTACTGAGCAGAAATTACATGAGAAAATGCTACAATTTAACTAGATGATCATTGTAGGTGCCTCCCAACTGAAATCACTTATCCTAACAAATTATTTTACTGGCTATTCAGTAAAAGCCTTAGAGTCCATAAACATTTGTGATAGCTCTTGGCAAACCTGAGGAAGGAGATCTCTTTGTATCAGGGAGGTTGAACTCACAGCCTCAGCAGGGCATTTTTCTTACCTGCCCTGCCTGTGTGGATGTAGCACTTGTGTCAATTAGAATTCAGTTGCTTTGGAGACAGAGAAGTGAAGAGTTGTTTTCTGCTCAGGGACACAGAAAGGCCCAAGGAGCTGCACTTCACAGGGCCTGGGCACTCCATATCTGGCTAAGGCAGGTTAGACAGGAAAGGACAAGATAAAGGGTCTCTGTCCTGAAAGAAAATGTGAACTCTGTTGAGTATCAGTCAAAGGGGTGACACAGCAAAGATTTGCAAAGGGTTAGTGCAGCCTTAATGGAGACAAATCAGGTGTTTGGAACTGTGAGAGCAAAGGAAGACTTGGAGGCAGGCACACCTGAGTCTTCGAGCTGTGAGGCACCAGTTTTAAATGAAACAACTCACTTGTTTAGATTATTGCTGGATATCAGGAAAACATCACGCAGAATGAATTGTTTCAGTGTTTAATCCGGGAAGGATTATTTTTTAAACTGCAGGGTTTTTTAGTTAAAGCTGCCCATTAAAATTTCTGGCTTTGCTATTAATTACAATATGCCTTTGCTATTAATTACAGCATATGGCAGCAATTTACACTGTGGTACATGTATTTTTCAGAAAGGAAAAGAAGCCAGATGATCCAGCAGAGCAATGCAGTCACATCCCCAGCAAGCATCACTGCCTCAAGATCATGTGCCTTGGTGGAGAATTAGGGACCATTATCCAAGAGTGAGACAGTGGATAAGCAAATTTTTTAATCTTGTAAAAGCAAAGTAAACTTTCCAAGCTAGTATTTGAAATAACTTTACACATAAGGAAGAAGAGACAGCAAGAACATACTAGCATTTCTTTGATATACATTTTCCAAATGAATGATTTTTCTTTATGCTTCTTTGAAAAGGACAGTGATTACCACACCCCATTTTCACATTGAAAAAAAAGTGAAGCATAGAAACTTCCCTTTGGAGCACTGAAATGATTCATTAATACTTATATGACTGTTTTCCTAATTTTCTGGAAAATTATTTATAATACTTAGATGTTTTTCGCAAAAGAAAAGTTCCTTAA
>VWYI01019931.1:74699-98940 GCA_013399455.1 Anthoscopus minutus | reverse complement strand
TTTTTTTTTTTTTTTGCATCAACACTGTGACTGCACTCGCTGGCTTTCCTTTTCTGCTGCTCTGCTCCAGCTCCCAGGATGACATGCCATTCTAGCGTATGGAAGGCTCCTTTAAACTGGGCTGGCAGGGGCTGGAGTAACTGTGGCCAGCTGTGACCCTAAACACCAGGGAGGGAACCTGCAGCAATTAACACACTTTACTATTCATAATAGTAAAGTGAATTTTACTCGGTTGAAGCATAGTGTGGGTCCAATCCCCATATGGGCCATTCATTTAAGGGCTGGACTCAATCAATGATCCTTGTGGATTCCTTCCAATTCAGAATATTCTGTGATAATCCTGTGGAGCAAGTATCTCTTCCCATCATCTCCTAGAGGACAAGCTGGACAGGAGGAAAGGCACACAATAATGTCTGCCTGATGCTGTGGTCTGCTTTTACCTGCTGCATCCAGAGCATCCTGCCTGGCCTCAGAGCCAGGAACTTGGTTATGACCCTAAAGGGAAGCATACCACCTGCAAAGGAGCACCACCGCACTGGTATGCGGATATATATGCACAGAGAGCACCACTTAACAAGCTATTTCCATATTAATTAAGAATTTGCAGATTAAAGAGAAACTCTAATCTCACATGAGACAGCCCAATTTTCTAAATAAGCTTATGGTTTTCATACAGAGTTCAACATGTTCTCACTAACACATCATGCAGGCGCTGCAGGTTTATCACCACGGACACAAGCGGGAAGTTTCATTCTCCATGTTCAAGTTTTTATGCCTTTTTACACCTTTTAACTGATGCATGGCCCACCCCCATGCTGCCAGCCGGCAACACCTCTGCATCAGACAGGCATCAAGCACCTTCAGCAGCCAAGGACAAGTCTTTCATGAGGTCATGGCACAACCTCCTCAGCAGGCCCCTAGTGCCAGGCACCATACACACGTGGTGAGCACACCAACATGGCACATGCTGGCAGGCTGACCAAGCACCAGGAACTGTCTTGTTGCATTTCAAGAGATTAGCAGAGCAGTGCTGAAAGCTGTGCTTTGTCCCTCTGCATGAGCAGCCCAAGTCACTGTAGCACAGCCTGTACACAGCATCTTCTGCTAGCAATGACGTTTTCAGTTACACAATTAGAGGCACATCAGGTTACTATCTTCCTCCCTTGCATTTATTTGTATTGTTCCGAAAGCACAAGACTGAGTCCACATCACGACATTCTCGTGACTAAGTGTTTTGGGGATGGTTTATTATCCTATAACATTTTTGGTGGTTTTGATCTGTTTTGTCCCTTGAGCCTGTAAAGAAGCATTGTAAAATCACAGCGCTGGAAGCAGGAAATCTAAGACAAACTGCACACAGGAAACCAAGAAATTCCTAGGACGTGGTTTGCAAAAATAGTTACAATGTCAGCATGCGTACAACTTGTCACAGCATGGAAACAACAGCTCTTCAGGGACCTCCTTGGTCCACAAACAGATCTCAGAGAGCCTCAGACACATCACACAACAGTCTCAAATCCACAAGTCAAAGAAATCCCCTGGTTTAATGTGATACGCATATTCTTGGCCAGGTTTTGAAACTTTGAAGACAACAGAATCTCAAATGATACTCTGTAATATTTAAGTTTACATACAGCATAGCTAGCAGTCTGTAACCACAGCAAGTAGCATTCATTGCTTTGCTACTTCAATCTGGCTGCTAAGATGCTGCAACACACACCTCCTCACCTGCAGGCTGAGAGCAACCAGAAGGAAAGCTCATGGATCAGCTCCAGCTGCAGAAAGCTCCCAGATAAACACTAATGTGTCAGCCCAACAACCCTGCGCCCAAAACTGTCAGTGTTTCAATTACTGCAGAAGAATAAAGAATTTCTAATATTTATCACCTTGTGGGACAATGACAGTGAGCATTGTGAGAAAGTTGCCCAGATCCAGATAATTGACAGCTGCTAATGGAGCTCCTTCTAGGACCCAGCCTTGGTCCCTCAGCCTGGGTCCTCCAACCCAGGACCCTGCCCAGGCCAGCTGTTAGCTATGACAATAGCTCATATCAGCTTCAGAGGATCAAATAATTGCCCTGGGGATAGGAAGTACCAACTATTTTCAGTTTTCTAGGAGTGCTGTTGGGCCAGGGGAAGCAGAGTGCTGGCCACTCAGTCTGGGAGGAGCTGAAAGCTTGTTATACACTCTTATTGTTGCTTGTCCCAAGGAAAGGAAAAGGTTTAAAACAGGGTTTAAAACTCAGACTTGGATTTCTTGAAACCATTTTCCAGACTGCAGTTTTTATAGGAAAATATAAAACATGCAAATTTTCCACCTGAGGCTCAGTCTCGACATGTCCCACACCCTCCCCTTGCAGAGCAGCAGGGAGAAGGTGCAGCCCTGGTGAGAAGGGCACACAGCACTGCTGGCCAAAGCTCCGAGAGACAGCCTGGATCAGAGCTCATACCCTCATCACAGGCACTCAGTAACGTGCTCTTGGCTCCTTTTCTGTCAAATCTTCACAGGGAACTTTTAAAAGCCACATGAGATCACTAAAACTGTTTTACAGGCTGAAAAACTACTTGTGTCCATAAAGAAGCTCCTTATGTCAGCTCCAGACACTACTGCCTCCATGCCAGGGCAGCAGCAGAAGCATCTGGTGCTCACCTCTCCAAGCAGCACCTCTCCCTCTCTCCAGAAGCCTGATGTCTTGGGTGCCTATGGACTTTGCTGTGTTTCGACCACACCATCTCACATCTTAGGAGGATATTTAAAGGACACTGATGGAAACACTCAAAATGAAAATACCCCAGTGAAGGTCTAACAAGCACTATTAACCGAACTTCTGCAGGCATCTGTTCCACAGGAAAAATCCTGCCCACCAATGCTGCATGCTAGTAGCGATGCTAGAATCCAAATCTGAAGCTTGGATGCAAAACTGGGAAGGGGCAGCCAGTCTATGCTAACATCCTTCAACAGCCCTGCTGACAAAAGGCATGGCTGCCTGGAATCCCTGTGGAGAAAACAAGAAGGAAAGAGGAAAATGAGTTAATGTTGCCCAATCCCTGTTTGACTGATTTTGAAACAGCAGTTTTCTGACTTAAAAAAAGATAAATCCAGAAATATGCACATAAAATTTTAAGGAACCCCAGCTCAACCCTGTTCTGCATCATTGGCAAGCCTGCGTAACTCCTCTGTGGAGTGCCCACCCAGGGGAAACAAAGATTTAGTTAAGAGGCATGGCTTTGTGTCCCCCCTCTGCCATGGGGGAGGTATCTTCTAATCCCAGGAATGGTAAAACTCCGCCCTTCCCCTATAAATCCTACAGCTCTGCCCCTCTTCGGAGTTCTCTGCCCATGGGTTAAGCTGAGTCTGTTCCTGTATTGGTGTCACCCCAAATAAATGGATCTTTGGACTTAAATAAGCGGAGACCTGTCTCGTTGTGTCTCATGCTGGTCACCAGACCTCCTTGGCCCTGATCCTGTTGCCACAGAATGCAACAGTCCTCCATGTGCACAGGACAGCTGTGGGAAGGGGACTCTAACAGCACTCCCAGGGCACAGAACACCTGGCCTTGGGAGAAGCCTCTCTTGGCAGCCGTTGGCTGAACTTCAGATGTGAAATAAAGATTAGGGCTGAAGGAAAGCCAAAATTTATAGCTTGAGAGGGGCCAGAAAGGCCTCACTAGAGGAAAGTAAGGGCTGCTAAAGACCTGAGTTTGCAGACACCTTCCTGAAAAAATGACCTTGGCAATAAGATTAGGGTTGGGTTAACACTGAGACAAAGTCCAGAACTGAAACTGGAGTGGGGCTGCAAAAGTACATGGCAGTTTCTAAGAATGCTGGGCTGGGAGAAAACACTGGTCCAGGCAATTGATAGACAACTTCTCTACAGCTCCTCAGGAAAATCAGGGCTCTGCTAAGAAAAAGAAAACCCAGAGGTGCAGAGGCATCAGAGCTCACGTGAGCAAAGAATGAACTGCATGATACCTCACCTGGGAAAAAATCTGCATTAGGAAAAAGGCTGGGGAGCTAAGCTAAGGCTCTGCTGGAAAACTAGCTCAGGAAAACTCAGGGTCCAGAGTCTAGCACTCATATGGGGCTGGAAAGTGAAGGCAAATGTTAAAGAGGCTCGCCTGGGAAATGGTTTAGACTATTCCCTACAGCTCAGCTGGAAAACAGTTCAGGTCAGGGCCTGGACTCAAAGGAAAGGTTACACCACACCTGGGGAGAGGGACTGCCAAGAGACCCATGTGGGACACCTTTTGCCAGGAAATGGCTGCAGGCCCTTCCTTTTATCTCGTCTTCACATTCCACAGGCAAACATGGGGTTGGGCTCAGAAGCAGAATGCCTGGTGTTACTGCTGCAGCAAAGCTGGAAAAAGGCTGCCAAAGACAAGTGAGAGCAGCCCAGAGCCCCAGGAGGAGCGAAAGCTTTGGTGTGAGCCATGGGTTAGGGGTCTTCCCTGGAGTTCTTCACAAAAAATAAGAGGCTTGAGTGAAAGCCAGAGCTTACAGCTGAGCCAGGGCTTCAAAAGCCAAGCAGGAGCTGGCGGACAGCTGGGCTGGGTCAGTTTTCATCCAGGCAATGGTTGTGGGGCCTTTTCAACTGCTCTGTGGAAAGACGAGAGCCAGAGTCAGAATTAGGGTTAGGGCTTTGAGAGGGACAAAGCCTAAGGCTGCACTTGGACTGTGGCAGGAAAAGGGCTGCCAAAACCAAGCGGGAGCTGCCAAGATACATAGGCTGGAAGAACACAATCTGTATTTCCAGCTCTAAGGCTCTGATGAAAAGAAATAACTACAGCTAAGGCTGAAAAAAGTGAAAGCTTAGGGTTGCATTTGGAACAGGGTTAGAAATGGTATGCCAAAGATTATTTTCGTTTGTCAGGAGCCCTTCTCTGGGAATCAACTTTTGTACAGCAGTTAGTGTCAAAAGGTTCAGCTATAAAATTAGGTTCAGAATAACACTGATGGACAGAAGAAGCCTTAACATACTACTAAAACAGTAGGAAACATCCCTGAAAGAGGGGTGGCAATGGGCTGCCAAAGCAGAGGACCTGCAAACAGACTGCGGCTTAGAGAAACTTATGGTCTAGAGAATGGCTCAGCAGCCTTCTCTAGAGCTTCCCCAGAAAGAACTAGGGCTGAGAGAAAGCCTGGAGTTGCAGGCAGAGCTGGGAAGGGGCTAACAGAAGGAAATAGTAGGAGACCCATGCTAGAAGCCATCTCAGGTCTGCCTATATGGCTTCAGGGCCATGTCCACCCATTCCCAAAACCAGAAAGGCTAGAGACAGGACTGAAGGACAAGAGCTGCTGTTGGAGTAGGCCTGGAAGGTGGCTGCCAAAAACTTGTGATGGGGAAATTTTTATCCCTGCAATGTCTGTGCAATGCCTGGAGGTTCATGTCTCAGGCTCAGGAGGACAATGAGGATGAGGTTTCAGAGAAAGACATTTCTCTATTTAAGGCAACACAAAGCCTGCGGTGGTGTGTCGTGGTTTGAAAGATAGTTGTCTGGCAAGAAAGGCAGGACCCAGCCTTGGAATAGAGAATACGACCCCCTACCCTCCAAATTACTTTAACCACCTTTAACAACAAGGACTGTTAAAGACCACCTTGAAAGCATTGGGTGGGGGATCTTTCAAAAACTAGGAGCAGCATCTAGCAAAAGCCACATGGTTAGTTAACACTCAGAGTTCCACCAATCGTGCAGGCCCTGCCCAATCCGAGCCCCTGCACACAGTAGATGGAGACAAAGTCCCAGTGGTACATGTCAGAGGTTTGTTAGGGGTCTTCCCTAACAAAGTTCAGACAGACCCATCCATGGGGTTGTCTTCGCTCAGGGGCCGGGTTACACATGGTAAATAATGCAGAAGGATGGAACAACACGATGTGTGCCTCAGGAAGATTTAATTGTTGGGTGAGAATCATGAGCAAATACCGTTGTTCCCTCAATGTCACTGCTCTTGTCTGTATATATATATAATACAATGTATGTGTTTGTAGAGTTAGAATATATCTTAGTTTTAGTAATAAGTTGATGATATGGGGATAAGGGGTGGAATGTCCTGGGGTGACTTTATGATGCCTGTATCCCCAATCATGTGTTCTGTTTATGTTACATATTAAGTTCTGCACCTTTAAGGCTGGTTCTGAGAGTGAAGAGGAGAAAGAAGAAGCCGCAGTTTTGTTTTCAGAAACAGCCATGACTCCCCCACAGCTCTCTCTGGCCTGTCCTGTCTGCAGCACGGACAGACAGCGGGACAGAGCTCTCCTTTGCTTTTAGTTAGTTTTAGCTAGCTGGTGCAGGGAAGTTCCCTGGACTGTGGTTTCCTTTTTTCTTTTTTCTTGGATTTGTTCAAACCTGCTCTGGACTGAAAACCCAGCAGGAAAGGGATGCCTCTGCACCATTCAAACTGCTCTCAGTTCACGTCCTACTTGCCTTTTAGGAGACCCTGCTGGTGGGCTCTCAAATCTCAAGCCCCATTTGGTTTTTGCAGTCCATCCCCAAAAAAGGCTACAAACCAAATGTAATTCCATTGATCACCAAAATACCTGACAAAAAGGTGTTCCTCCTTGAAATATAAAATATACACACAGGTAAGGATCAGTCAAACAGGACCTCAGTTCTGAGGGTCCCAACAAGACACCACTTTGGCGGGGAAATGATGCAGGGAGATGGAACTTGGATTCAGTGATTGGGTCCCTTGTGACAAGGCAGACCTTCAGGGAACAACTCCAAAGAAGGGCAAGAGATCTGGAGGAAGGGAAGGATCTGGAGCCCAAGTCTGATGAGGAATGGTTGAAGGGGAGATCAGCCTTCTCACTCTCTACAGCTTCCTGACAGGAGTGTGGAGCCAGGCGGACTCTTCGACCAAGTAGTAAGATATGAACAAATGGACCCAAGTTGCACCAGAGGAAGTTCACGTTAGAAATCAAGGAAAATTTCTTCACCAAAAGGGTTGTCAAGCACTAGCACAGGAGGCCCAGGGTAGTGCTGGAGTCACCATCCCTGGAGGGACTTAAAAGAGTGTCTTTAGCACCTGGGAACATGGCTGAGTGGAGGCCTTGGCAGTGTTGTGTTTACAGTTGAGCTCAATGATCTCAAGGGCCTTTTCCAAACTATTTTGATTCTATGATTTACAGGAAACTGTCAAACAGCCCCCCAAACCAGTAAGACACATGGCACAGTCAGGGGCTACCCAATCTTTCCCCTGGGGACACATCTAGACTTGTTTTAGCCTTTCCCTCTCCCCAAAACCTGCAAGTGCTCCCAAGATCCCCACATAATCACTGCCAAGGACTGTGCCCACAGATGACTTCAGACACACAAATTTCAATCTCTGAGTGCAATCTCTGGCATTCTCCCATTGCAGACTTCCACCAAAATCCCTTCAAGCATTCTTTCTCTCAAGATGTTTCAGCAGCCCCTCAGTTACAGACACATCAAGGCACTCCAGAAAGGAAGTTTTATTCATAGCTTTTATCCTAAGAGCAACTTTCATTTCCTGAAGGGAAATCGCATCTGCAGCATGGTGAGGAAGGTGGGAATCAGCAGCTCTGAACACAGTCCCAATTCTGTTTTGCCTTTACTTCCAGGGTCTGTATTATCTTCAAGCCTTGTCCTCCCTTCTCTTCTCTGAGAGAAGGTGTGTTCAGGTTCCCCCAGGTCCCCAAACCACAGTACAGGTGTACATGTCCACATGCCTTGGCTGCAGCTCAGAAGCTTCCCCACGCCAGCTCTGTCCCAGAGCTGCTCTGGGGCAACATGAGCACAGGCCTATCTGTCCCCCCAGGTTACATTCCATAGACTTGTCACCAGCAGGCAAAAGGGTCACAAACCCAGATGAAGCAGAGGCTTCAGCATCTGCAGAAACTAATGGCATTTACCTGAAAACACACCTTAATCAGTACAGCAGCAAATTCTTTTATTTTATTAGAGCACATTCCTGCAGCACAGTGCCATGTCCAGTTGCCACCAAGAGGCAATTGAAAGCCTTCTTCAAGGGTGAAAAAGTACCGATTTTATCTATGGAAATAGGCTGCAGTTAAGAAACAAGTGTGGTTAAAAGAAAAATCAACACCCCAGGTTCTTAATGATCCCCTTCAGAAGGGCAAATAAAAAGGGGCATGTGGCTTTCTCCAAACACAACAGGACCTGGGATTCAAAAGAAAGCAAAGCTCACAAGCCACTTCTGGAAATACAAGGAGCACCCACAGGCCTGTGTGGGCATGTCCACCTGTGTGCCGAAAACACTGGTGATAACCCACTTGGAAAACCTCCACTTTTTCTTTGCCCTTGCTAAATAGGAATTTTGCACCCAAGTCCCTCCAAAGCTACTGCAGCCAAGAGCAGAACCAGGAAACAGCCATGGACATTGCAAACTTGTAAGCAGACACACACCACTACAAAGAATCCCAGCATGGTTAGAATTCAAAGGGATCTCATGAGATCATCTGGTCCAAGTCCCCTGATAAAGCAGGCCTCACAGGACTGCATCCAGGGAGTTTTTGAGTATCTCCAGAGGAGACTCCACTCAATACACTTCAATTCCGATTTTCAGCTCATACCTGTGGCAGACATGCAGTGACACAACCAAGCCACTCAGCATCCTGCACACACACACACCACATCTCAGTGAAGTGATAAAAATCCAGCAAAGGGATCACATTTGCTTCTCAGGAGATGTCTTGAATATTCAGATCCCAGGCCAGAAGTGAGAGCCCCTGACCCCCTGAAGTACAGCAAGCTGGGTCCAGTGGGATGACAGTCTGCTTTGCACCACTGCTGAGGTGAGGAGGTCCTCCAGCAGATACTTTTCCTGCAAGCTAAGAGCACACTGCCATCTAGGACCACATAATGACACTGCAGACACACAACACTCCACAAAAATAAATCGGGGCCCGTGTGTCAACTGTCCACCCTGAACTAAAAGTACATTTAGTGGAAGGCATCCCTGCCCATGGCAGAGGGGTTTGAAGTAGATAATCTAATATTCCTTCCAACCTATTCTAGTCTATGATTCTTTGATTTAGTCATCAGCAGCTTTTTCAGCTCTCTTTCCGACATAGCAGAATGGAAGCACCCCTTGGTGGCTCATCAGTGACATTCAAGAGGAACAGGAGCCCCACATCAGGCTGGAGACCTCTCTGCTTATTACAAAACAGAGGAATGTTCTAATACAGTACACCTAGCTCCACACATCCTCACTCATCCCCCAAGCTACCTAGCACTAGCCCACTGGAGAACAACCTTGTCTTCCAGGCCCCTGCAGCCAGAGGGTTCCCCTTCTCAGGCACAGGAGGCAGCACCTGGCACACCCAAACCAGGCTCAGGGAGGGAAAGTGCCAAGGACAAGGTCTCACTGCAAGCAGCTCCTTTAAGATAGATGTATCAAGAAGTCTAACTTCCCTCTATCAGCAGACTTCTGGTGACACTTCCTTCAAGGTGAGGTTGCTTATCTCCTCAACATCATGTAGCCCTTCTCTCTCTTCCCTCCTGTAGTTCTTTTGGCAAGAAGGATCCCTTGAAAATACAGATCTCAAACAGGCACAGCACTTTTTATGCAGCCCTGAAGGACAAGCAGGAAGATAAAGAATTGCATAGCCATGCTAAGAAATTACTGATTTTCAGACAAGCAGGTCTGCTCTGCTGATGCGCCTCAAGAAGCACTGCATCTCCCCAGTGCTTGGGCACAGCTTGAAGGAAAATAGGTTAGTCAGGGGTGCCAGGTCCAAACCTGCTGCCCAGGCCCGCAGGACAGTAGCAAGCCAGGCTCATGGATGGCAGCTACCCATGGGGAAGTTGGGTGGCTCAGAACTCCCTTGCTGCTCTGGTACCTGAGGATATAGTAACCTGCCCTGACACAAACACTGGCAGAGGTCACAGTACAGAATATAGACTGATGAGAAGTCTTAGAAATAAGAACTGCAGGCAGCTCTGAGACGCTGCAACAAAAGCCCTGCTCAGCCCTGCCAGACAAAGGCAGCAACAAAAGGCACCAGGCAACCGGGCAAGTGAGAGCTTTCAGAAGCACGTCTTCCAAGAGTCCTGGTCTGTCTTTTGCTCTACACACCAATGCCTATGCCAATGTCAGCAGCTGTCCTTGTGTGTTCACACCATTCTGGAGTGGTGGGGACACCCCACTGCCTCACAGAAGCTGCAGAGTAGCTCTCTCGATGAAAAGGTGCAACTGCAGGCCAAGCTGCCCAAGAGTTGCTCCGCTCTCCATCACCTGCTGACATTGCAGGAGCAGCCCTTAGTTCAAACACAGAGCAGTGTCTCATGCCTGAGAAGAAACCCTACAGCCCTGAGGAAAGGTAGCCAGCAGCAATTCCCTACCATACAGGGATGATGTGAGCTGTGTCATTTCTCTGTCAGGGTCAGGCAACACATTGGGCCTTTGTAGAGCTGAGACATTCAGCAGTGCTGCTTTGACAGGAACTCTCAGAGTCCTCACTTGAGGTAAAAAGCAGAGGAACAGCCTCAGTATCTCATGGTGTACCCCATCCCAAGGCCTGGAGAGCCTCACACCAGCTCACTGCCCAAAGCATGTCATGCCAAATGGGATCAGAGTGCTGGGCGTACGGGACCAGACTTGATAAGCAAATGAGAATCATTCCCAAATGAGCCAAGAAGGATGCCTGCATCTGCCTGAAGTCAGCTGAGAGACATAAGGACTGGCCACTGCTTGCCAGGAGGTTTGCTGTGCTCCTGTGCTACTCCTGGCCAATCACTGAGAGATATGAAGCAGCAGATGACAGATCAGAATCGATAGGCTCTGGCAGGCTTTGCCAGGTGAGCTGGAAAAGAAGGCCCCAGGCCTTGACAGCACCTCCCCATCAGAGGAACCTCCTCAATAGCTTTGCAGTTGATAAGGCAGACAGCAAGCTCAAGGACAACAAAGCGGAGCCCAGGTATCAGCCATCCTCCCCACCTGATGCATCCACATTGCAGGAGAGCAACTGTAAAGGACTCACAGGTCTGGCTGGAACAGACCAAGAGCAAAACCTGGAACCTGTACTGTTCTGCTTGGCTTGACTAACAGTGTTCTCTGAGACCAAACAGCAAAGACACACATCTGCAACCCTCTGATGCTGTTTGAGCCTTGCTACCTTATCAATCCCCGTTCCAAAGCTGGGTTGCACAGGCATGTCTCTGCCAGCAGAGCTGCCAGAGCTTGAAACTTGAGTGTCTGCTGCAATCCAGAGGGACTCAGGGAACTACATTCCTGAGGGCTGTATGGAGAAGAGGCTCTGCAGAAACATCTCCCTGCTAGAGGATTTAGAGAGGTGCTCCTATCGCTCAGGGAGTTCCAGGCAGGGGAGACACGCACTGACTACGCAACTGCCTGCAAAACACAAGAGACAGAGCTAGGGGAGGGGCGAAAGAGAACCAGGGCGGAAGAGCGACACTTCTCTCCCTGGCTCCTCCCCACCAGCTCTCTGCAAGTTGAATTAGGGAGGGCCGCCTGGTCCAGCAAAGCCTCCTCCAGTGGGCAAAACAGCAACCCTGCTGGCTGCTCCTCCACAGCACACTCCATCGCCCGAGAGCATCTCTGCAAGATACTCTCTGAAGGAGGTACCAAGTCCCCGTCAGCAGCTACCTGTCTGCAGGCTGTCACGCAAGCAGCCTGGCAGGCAGAACACAGCTCTCCTCACAGCCTGCTGCAGCAGGATTTATTTATGTGTCTGCAGCTGCTCTGTGCCTTCACCATGGGAATCTAAGCTGAAGCTCCATCCGTGAGAAGCAGCCTTGCCACACAGCCTCTGTGCAGCCCAGCAGGCACAGGGCTGCAGGGGGCACAAGCCCCTGGAAACAGGGCCGCTGGAGCAGCGAGCTGCATTCCCAGCCTCTGCAGTGCCTCCCCCACATCCTGCCTCCAAGTCGTCCACTGGGGGTAGAGAATGCCAATCTCGAGTTGTAATTTTTCCAAGTTAAAAATAACCCAGTAGTTTAGCAAGAGAGGAGCAGTAGCGGCGATGCAGGGGGCTGTGGAGTCTGCAAGCTCACTGCCAGGCAGCACAGCATACATTCTCCTTCCCAAACAGAGGCTGCGGAGAAGCAGCTACCCAGGCTCTGCTCATACAGCTATAGAAAACAAGACTCTCTCAGCATCTCATCAGGAGATGCAAGCAGTCAAGTGGTCTTCATTTCAGAGCTGCCGTAAACGCTCCACGTCATCATGGGGGAAGGGCACCACACTCCTGAGCAGGACACACAGCAGGATGAACGAAAAAAGGGGGAGAGTACACAGAGGTCCAAATAACCCAAAGCAAGGGAGCAAACACGAATCATGCAGGCACACATGTCCAGGACAGGCAGAACATCACACCAACAGCTGGCCCCAAAGGACACAGTCATCCTGCAAGCAATTTTCTGTTCTCAAAATATTTTAATCTTCAAAAAAAGAAGGAAGGGGCAAATGAACTGTGTTCTCTGTGGGGCCAGGGGAGCCCAGAGATCTGCTGATAAGGACACTAAAACTTTGCACAGGGCAAACCTGCAGTACCTTCCAAGGACACCCAACTCCACCACCCCACAGTCAAACAAGCAACAAGACTTTGCCAAGCAGGTAATAAATCACCTCAACCTCCTTGCCACTTGCTCCCTTGGAAAAGGCATATGATGATGCTGCACAGCATTCCCCTCCAAAAACCCTGTTCAACACCAACACTCTGCTCCCAAGTTCTCAGCCCCACAGCAACAGCCACATCAGGGGCAACACCTGGGCTTGTGCCACTGCCTATCCACAGTGGATGCTCTGTTGTCACCCAACAAGCAAGACAGCACATGCACGCAGGATACAGCCCCTGGTAATGCAGCTTCAGTCAGCTGCACTTTATGATTCTCATGACAAGCTCACGTGGCAGAACCAGCAATAGCTCCTTTTTGGAGAGTTTTCAAATGCAGCTCCTAACCCAAGACCATAACCACAATGACCTTCAGCAGCTGCACAGTGCCAGAGGGCTGAGAACCAAGGGCTCACTCAGAGTACTGTGAGCACAGCAGTGAGCAGGGACCAACAGCACAAGGGAAGAGAAAGCAGCAGAATGGCTAAAACCCCTTCAGTTTGTTCAGTGAAGGTACATCATGAGCACAAAGCCATGCCTGGCCATTCAACATGCACACAAAGATGCACTACAGCTTGCTGCTGAAGAGAGGGAAACCACATCTGAGCTCACCATAAATTGTATTTCTCTCATTACCTTCATGAAGAGCCCAAAATGAGGGGATGCACTACTCCAAGTGGCACAGGAGCTGCAAGGTGGCTGTCTGCAGAGCAGGGATGCACCCAGTGTCAGCTGTACCCCTTTCCCCATCATGGCGGATGCACTCAGCATCAGCTGTGCACCCTGGTATGCAGGAGCTACCAGAAGCAAGATATGTTTTTCAAACCCACTGTGTCTGTTGTCTTCTGATCTGCTGGCCAAGAGTCTGATTCCAAACACTTGCTCATAAGCCTCAGGCAGTGGATTTTAAGTCTCAACATCAGCAAGGCAAAAAAGCCCAGAGGAAAACCAAACCAAATCTCTACAATGCAGTACCTACAGAGTCGAGAGAGAAAGGAGATAGGCTCAGCTTGCCCAGGCTCGTAGCTAGCACCCAGCAGGCTGGGCTCCCACAGGGGCAGCCACTTGACCACCCTCGGTGCCCAGAGGCATAATTTCATGGGCAAGGATGCACTGGTGTGCAAGAACATAAGCAGCACTCTTGCACACACAGGTGTCCACAGTGGCTCCCTGCGGAGCAGTACCCCACCAGTACAATTCATGTGCCTTGTCAAGAGCATCCCCAGCTCAAGCTCCTGACACACCAGCAAAGCCCACTGCACATCACTGATGTAGCACTTTCCAGATCTTTGCTACTCATTAGACACAAACATGGTCCAGTGTGGCATCCAGGCCAATGCAGGCCACCACACAGCCCAAATTAACCTCCCTGTCTGCCAAATCTTAACAAGCCATTCCTCTATCACCAGTGCCAAATTTTCCTTCCACTTGATTCACCAGCCCCAGCATGCAGACCAGCAAGCCAACAAGAAAGGACATGAATGGAGTGTCCAGGGAACAGACAGTGACAGTAGCCATAAAGCCTTCCCACTTCTTCCATCACAGTCCTGGCACCTAATTTCTTACTTTAAAATAAGAAAAATGTAATATTTGTACCCACATGCTACACAAGAGACCTGGGTTCTAGACACCAATAAAGCCTATGGACAAGTGTCACTTCCACAGCATCCTGCATGGCTCTCCCACCCCTCTGGCACCCTGCTGCAGGCCAGAGGCAGCCACAACCCTTCTCCTGGACTGTGGGAGTCACAAGCTCACTGCTCACAGCAGCTCAATGCAGTGGCATGACCAGCTTGCTGGCAACCAAAAAATGCCTGGGGGGTAACTCCTCTTAGCCTGGGACAGTCCACCCAATCTGCTCATCCACAAGGCAGGGAGCCTTGAATGCCAAGGCAGGTGTGCTTCAGCCACCAAGGAGGCTCTGGAAAGCCTCTGGTCAGAGTGACAACACAACCCAAGCTACATTTTAGATGGAAATGGGCAAAGAAGCTCTGAGGACACACTGTCAGTGCTGGAAGCTCTCTTCCCTGAAGTACCTGGCTGTTACCCCTGGGCAGAGAATTGTAGGCTTAGCTCCTGCTGGTTTCCCAGACCAGCAGTCATGAGGAGCCAGACTTCCCAGTAGTGTAAGAAAAAAGCCTCTGATGAATTACTGCACTCAAGGGAGCACAGGGGTTACTGTCAGCTGCTTCAGAGGCTTCTTGCATTAGGGCAAAACATCCAGCTGCTCTCCAGCTACCAGGAGGGATGTAGAGGTTTCAGCAAAAACCAGCACCCTGTGCACTCTGCACATTTTCCTGCTGCCTTTTACGTCTCACACGAGTGCTCAAAGCCTCACTTAGCTGTCCAAGTCCATCTCCAAGGTCACTGTCCCTACAAAGAAGCCACTAGGCACATAATTTAACCTTTATTAGTAAGAAAGGTGTACAAAAGCCAGCCGAACCAGTAGGCCTTGACAACTAGCCAATTCAAAGAACATTTGATAAGGTTTGAGAGCTTTACACCAAACTGCACCAAACTCATACTATCCCAAGGCAGATGGCCAAAAAATGAGATGGCATTCCTGAAAGTACAGATATTCTCCTCTTGCTGTTGCTAACATCCTGCACAGCAAACTGAAGCTGTCAGAACACAGCTTTGCCACGCTGCAAACAGCTCCTCAGAGGCAATCATAACCCTTTGTGCCTCTATTTTCTAATGCTAGAATAGAGACAAAAAATAAACGCTGACATCAAGGCTACTGAGAAGGTGAACAAACACAATGCACCTCAAGACTTGGCTGTAGACACATGAAGGACACATCAGACACCCTGAGTAGATTTTGTGCTGAGAAGGCACAGCAACACTGGCCATAGCCCCAAACAGTGATGGAGACCCCACTGCAGAGTCCAGTCATGCTGAAAATCATTTATTCAGAAATTTCTGTCAGTCTGCTGCAATTGAAACTCCCTGCCACAGACCTCCAACAGTGGATGACTCTTACTCCTGCCAGTCATTCACCTAATGTCCCTGCATCTCTGTTTGCTCCTGTTATCTGCTGACTAAGGTATTCCCCATTGTTCTCCAGCTATAACCATAGCAAAGAAAAAGGGTGAAAGAAAAAGTTGGTGCCCTCCTGTCAACCTCCTGCTTCATCTAATGAGTAGCCCATGGAAATCTGCCTGAGGAAACACACCCAAGGAGCTGAATAAAACATGGCCAAGTCACCGGCAGCTGGGCCACAGGAATGGAGTTAGCATTTTAAACATTTCCAGGCCCTCACAACAGGATGGACACCACTGCTTTGCCAAATGCCTAATCTGTGCTTGGGTGGCAGAGTGGCAAGTGGTGTACAGTGCCTGAAGGGAGCTCAGGGCCACCCTTCCTTTGCCTACCATGGTCACATCTCAGACCACAGCTTGTGAGTACAGGCACTGAAGGCTGATCTCAAGGTCCATCTTAGTGTGTGATAAGCGAGCAGCTCTTCCTTGGGCCAGGCAGCACTGCATCCTGGTCCTAAGGATCTCAAAAACAGGTGATAAAGGAAGCTCAGCTTGGTTTGTGCTCTCACACCCAGTGAGGGCTGGGGAAGCATAGAAGGGAAGCATAGAAGGGGAAGCCAGGAGAAGGACATTTTGCCACATTGCTCACTCTCCAAGAACAGGACAGCTCCAACACCAGCTTACGGCAGCCCCTCGATCAATGCTGCCCTGTTGGAGAAGAGCTCCTGCACCCACACAGGCTGTACCTGCTAGTGCTGCAAACTCAGGCCACTCATTCCAGGTCAGGGCAGAAAGGTTGGCTGGCAGACCCCTGCCTGCAGCAGGGCCAGGTACTGGGGGAGCCAAGCTCCCAGGAAAATAACATCCCAAATAACCACTGTCTGAGAGCTTTTGTATGCCATAGGTCCCACAGCTCATGGCATTTGTTCTGCCTGTACATCCTGACAAATCTAGCAAACCTCACTCCAAAATAGCAACAGACAAAATCTGCTTTTGTCCAGGCCTGAGAAGGTACTTTGAGAGAACAGTCTCTGGAGTTCAGATGCTATCTGTAATGAGACATTCTTCTTAATCATCTCTGCTTCCTTGCACTGTTTACACCATCCCAAGAAAGACTGAAGTATGGGAGGCTGAGGGCAGTTCCAAAAAGATAATATTCAATTCCTCTTGTGCAAATGCTTGGGGTTCAGTGATGCCAGCTCCTCAGCTATAAGCAATGCTTTCATACACTTGGCTAGCCCATTTAAATGGTGAGTACACAAAGGCCTGCCCAAACACACTGCAAGAAAAACACTACTGAAAGTGCATATGGAGAGGTAGCCCCTTCTTGCCTCAGCTCATAAAACCCTCTAGTCAGAGATCAGCTCAGAGAACAGTGAAGAAAGCATCAACATCACCAGGCTGGAGAGCTACACAAGTAAGGAACACATGGGCAGGAGGGGTTCCTGCCAGAGGATGCCAAGCTACTGTCACTAATGCTAGCTGCAGAGCCCCATCTTTGCAGAGTCCCTCCTTCCAAACTGGAACCCCAGACAACACCGAGCTTCTTCCAACAGCACACAAGGCAGAGCTGCTGTGGATCTCTCCTCGACTCAAGATGCATTCATTCAGGGCACAGATACAGAAGATGCCCTGGACACTCCTGGCCAACCAGCACCATTGTTATGGGGTCAGCCAGCCAGCACAGCATCAGCTGCACCGAGCTACCAAGACACTCTTGTCCCCGTTTGCCTGGCCAGTCTGTAGACATCAGCCTCCTCTGATATGTAGCAACACAGAAGCCAGGTAAGCAAACCCTGGAGAGAGCAAAAGAGCACACTTCCCACAGACCCATGTCCTAGCCCACTCTTACTGCATGTACCTGTCTGAATCCAAACCAACATGGTTTCTACATCTCCTCTCTCTCTGTACTTGCATAAGCCACTCATATTTTGAACCCATTCTTCAGCAGGCATGTCTGGAGGAACAATCATGCAACAAGGCCCACAAATCCACTTCTGCTCTGTGTTTGTCTCCCTCTTCCAGCTAAGGGTGACAGAAAGAGCAGGAAGTAGAGCTGGATCCAAGAAAGGGTTTAAGAACACTGTCCTCAGCCCTAATGCCATGCTCCAATCAGCAGAACAGCCAATGGAGAGCCTGTCTAGAAACCAGACTGCAGGATCTACAGACAACCACATTTCCACACACAGCATGCTCTGTCAGATGTGGGCACAGCTGTACCTATTCAAACACATACATCCTACAACCTGCAGAGTCTCACCTCAATTCAGGGCCCTTAAAGACAGCCCTGAATTGAACTTAAAACTACCAAAGCCTCAAAGAGCCTGTGCCCACAGTGACACACTCCTTCTTTGCCTTCAGGATTCAGGACCCCAGTCCCCACACTCAAAGCAAATGTGGGACTGCCCTAATTCCAAACTAGTGACTTTATTCCCTGACAGAAACTCTTACCCTCCAGAGCAAGGAGGTGAAGTCACTGTGACTGGCCCACAAATCTGCAACCACAAACCTCAGCACCTTCACAGACAGCACAAGCCTTGCTTCAGCCAGCCTCCCCACAACATCACTGCGCAGCAAACAGAGCACAGTCTCTGCTGTCTGCGGTGGAGGAGAGAAACCAGCTTTTATGTATGCACCAAAGTGCATGCCGGGAAAGGCTCAGATACTCTGGTGAGGGGCACCCTGCAGGGACTGAGAAAGATCACTGAGAAACAGAGCTCTGCTTGCCCTAAAGCAACAAGCAGAGAAGCACACAAATAGGAGCAATGAGCTGTGCATTCGCACACCCCACTGCACTCCTTCTGAGGCTAAGCAAGCAGAGGGTACAGCAAGGATGCACCAAGCATTTAAAAAAGTCATCAAAAATGGCTCTTTTTAGATACTCAATTAACGGATATCGAACACTCTAACTTCACTTTATCTAAAGTATATTTTAAGTTCAACCAAAGCAGATGAGAGATTGAGGGTTAAAAGTGCTCTATGCACACGACCTAGAGAACTCAAGGCAGTGGCTCACACAAAAATAGCATCTTTTACAGCACGTCTACAGCAAAGCACTAATGTTTATGATTGCATCTAGGACTAACTTTAATTCTGTCTTGATGCTCATACATAACAAGGCATTAATGTTTCTTAAAGAACCAATATTTCACCTACCTATACAGCAAAAAAGTGGAAGTCCCCTGTAACTTTGCAGCACCCTCATTCCTGCATGTAGCTAATTGTTAGTGGGGGAATTCACCTTCCAAGGCAGCCAAACAGTAAGTTGAAATGCAAAATTAAACTATGTCCACAAAACAAATACCTATTGCCAGTGCAACAGAGAGAGCACAACTCCCAGCAGTCCTAAGAGGGAGGCCCTGGTAGCTAAAGTCCCTCAATAAGCTAAAGTCCTGCTTCTGCCTTCAAAGAAATGTAAATGAGGTATCTCCTGGGGAAAGAGGTGAGGGTCTTACAACCCAGGAGGTTTTAACACTAAAGGCAATAAGTTCTTTCTCCACATAGGTGCACTGACAGCCACAGGGACACAGCCCCTGTCAGCCTTCCCAACCAGGCCTTTGCACAGGCTTTTTCCTGGGGTCCACCCCACAAGCCCATGCCCTTCCCACATATTTTTCCGTGCCAGAGTTCCCTGGCTGTAATTCAAACAAGTAATTTAGGACCACATCACATAGTGAAATAGCCTCACTCCTCTACTGCCTAACCTGTCCCTCCCTTGCAATAACAGGCACATTAACAGGACAGGAAGCCAGCTCAGGGGCCTAGGGTAACACCAGCCTGATCCCTGATACAGTCTCCTACTCTAATGCAAAGCAGGGCTCCACAGATCACATACTTTTAAAGAAACATTTAGAAAATACTCTGAAAATTGACACTGACAAGCGTAACTTCTTCCTGCTTTCAGTACAGTTACCCAAAAAGGAAACAATTAATTACCTGCATTTCAACCCAGACTTCCCATCACAACTGAGCCAAATGGCAGAGAGAACCAGAGAAGTGTCAGAAAAACACAACCCAAAATCCTCTAAGGAAGTTTTACCAGGAAAAACACAACCCAAAAAATTCCCAAGCACCACAGTTGTTGTAAAACAAACCACCCCAAAACAACCAGCATATAGTTTGGGAAAAGGTGAGCCTGCACAAGGCATGCTCCACCTCAGAGGGCAGATGTTCATAATATTATGAAGCAGCATCCCTCAAGGAGAAACCAAGGCTAGAAAATATAATGGGCACCCCACAGCCAAGCCAACATCTCACCCTCACAGTAACACCCACACTCTTTGAACCATACCCAACACACCTCTGCAAGCGCATTTCCAGCGCCCACACAAAAACCTAAGAGGGACTGGGTCCTGGTTCCCCATGCTTCTCATTTTCTTTTCTGGACTGAAAAAAGAGTGTTTTGCTCCTGTTAGAACAAGATTTATGCTCACTACAGGCTGAGAATGCCTTGGAGACAACGAGCTGCAGTATGGAAACAGTATGCACCCCTTTACCTCAAGGCAGTATTTCCTCCACAGAGAGAAGGTCCTCACACAAAGGATGGGTCTAAAGCTCTTGTGACCCCCCACCTGGTACTAACACAACCCAACACCTCTCTAAGCACGAGGCCCAAGGGCAGCACAGAGCAGGAGCTCTACACTCAGGCACAAACTTCCCCAGCTTTTAGTTGGCTTCTGAAAGAGCCAATTGTGCTCAGGCATTCCCTAAAACACAGTCATAATCTTTCTCCAGATATCTACCAGGGACTGGCCTTTAATATTAAAGCCCAGCCACAGTGTCTCAGGTATACCCTAATTCTTAGGCTGACTGGACACATCCAACATAACAATGCTAAAAATTATTAGCCAAATATTGGCGGATTGCTAGGCTGCATCCCAGATTTTCCCATATAAGGGAAAGTTGAAAGCATTGTCCTATCACATGGAAAACATATTGCACCAGTCGAGATATCAGGAACAAAATCAGAGTCTCCTCGTGTTACAAGCTGACAACCAGAGAACCACATTTTCCCTTTTTGCTGCTGGATTGATCAGTTTTCCCCAGCTCTGTTGTTTCACCAGGGGCTGGTGCTGGATGATCACTGGAGGCTGGGGCAGGCGTTGCCCAGTGCTACACTCACAGCATGGTGCTGCACAGGGCCCAGGACTTCCTTAGAGGATTTTGGTCCCACCACCACCACACTTGGCAACATAGACACTGACACCTCTCCCACAGTCAAGGGTAATTCTGTTTTCATGGGTTTTTAGGGTGCTGAGAACCCACCACACAAACCCTGTATGTCACTAACACTCTGCCACAGCAAGCACTGCTGCACCACTGCATACAGACCCCTCATCCCAGCTATCTTCTCTCCCCTTGACAGCATTTGTTGGCCTCCAACAACCACTCTGCCTCTGCTTTCACACACCAGGGCAGGACCACGAACACCAGAGGCTGACTCCACTATTCCAAGCAGGAAACTGGGGATGAGCAAGGAGAAATGCAATCACTGCTACTTGCAGGAGCAATTAAACAAGCCCTCTCAAGTGCCCCAAGGCCCAGCGAGATGCTCAGCCACTGAGCTTGACAATGTCTTTAAGACAACCTCAGAGCAGCCTCCCCTTGCACACCTGCTTTGGAGACCCAACACTGGAGCCTGCATCCCCACACAAAGGGCTCACTCTCAGCAGAAGGCTGAACAGCTCTTTCCCCTTAGTGAGGGTAAGCTTCTCCTGCACACTGACAAGGATGATATCAGCTCTTATCTGCACAAAGCCCAGACAGGCCAGGACACTACAGCAAAGGCAGGCGGGACAAAGGCCCACTCTGGCAGGCTCTCAAAAAACAAGTCTCACAAAGTCATCCAGCTCACAAAAACAAGTTCACGTGCTTGTACAAAGCCCTCTTGAAGTAACACAAACCACTAGAGTGAAACTCTTTATATTATCCACTTGTAGAAGTTTATGTATTTGGAGAAACTCTTGATAAAATATTAAAGATCACTCAAGGAAGACTAGATCTTAAAAATTATTGTGATTACACTTTTTGGAGAAGGGGGCAGAGATTAACTTCCAGCTGAAGAAATGCAGTAAAAAGCAGTAAGGAAAACTAGACACTCAGAGCTCTGAGAGCCTCATCCACCAAGCCACTAGAAATCAACAGATCCCGAAAAGATCCACAGCACTGACCCCTGGAATACCTAAGGCCAGCTGCTCAAAGACAAGCAGCATGGTCCCCTAAGGCCACCATGCAGGACAACAGAGGAAGCAGTAAACTCAAGCCATTAAAAAAGCATCTACTACTAAACAAGACAGCAGCACTCAGAACACAGTAACAAGGCCCCTGATGGCACCTTCCATGAGAGAAGTGCATTATTCAGAGCTGCAGCACCGATAAACACTGTAATAGCTGCTTTAGTGTCAGGTTCACACAGGGTACCCACACTGGCCTGCAGCAAGGGGCTGCAACTGCCTCCTCAGGGACAAGACAGCCTGTGTTTCTGCTGGGAAGAATGAGAATAAAGGAACAGACAGGAATAAACAGCCATAGCTGCCGGGTGGGCTTCAAACTTCATCGAAGTGCAAACCAACTGAGATCACTCATTCTCAAAGTCCTCTCCTTGACTTCAGCTTCCGTTTGAAGAATAAAACCATGTACTTTCAGTTCTGCTGTACAAGGCACAGACATACATTTTGAGAGGATCTAGCTCTTCTATTTACTGTGTTTTTGAGCTTGAAGCACTTGAGGGGCAACATTCAATGAGCTTCACCCCACTTCTGTCACGCAGCCCATCTCTGCAGTGAAGGCAGTGCAATAGTATGTTCAGCACCCCTGAAGGACCTGCAAGAATAGGTAGCTGTACCAATTCAGAGACACAGGCTGAATTAGCTTTCCCAAAGACAAATTTCTACTTTGCAGTGGAAGAGGAAGCAATTTTTAGGAAAGGAACCCAGGGCCAGCCTGAAACAAAATTAACCCAGCTCAAGGCCAAAAGTCTTGGGAGAGAAACAACTTATTTACTCCAGGAAGAATTCACTCCCAGAGCAAAATATGCTGTTGTTGCATCATACTTCAACAGTTTGACCAAAACTACAATTTCTCTGCAAAGGATTAGCAGAGTCCTGCATGAAAGAGGTAAACAAGGGGCAAGGAGAGGCAAGACAGCACCTCTTCCCATACCATCACCTGAACAGGGCCCAAAAGCAACAGCAACATTTCACAGCAGAGAAAACACTCTGAGAGCTCAGTGTTTCCTCTCTTGTGGCAACACTCTAATCTAACTGACTTCACAGCGCTTAAAAGAATATGCTGCAAATCATGGGGTTTTAGGGATAAACATCTAACAAGACAACAGCATCAGTCTGCCCCACAGGAGCCCTGTGCCAGGGAGGCCTGTGCCAGCTGAGGGCTTCTGCCCAAGTCCCATCAGACACTGCACAAGCACGGCCAACCATCTTCATCTGTCCCCCTCATTCTCCAACCCCAACAACATTTGCTGCATTTCCTGAGCAGGACATAAACAAGAAAAAAGACTGGGCTTTTGGCTATAAGCATCCTGACTCCCTAAAGAAACCAAGCATTTTTCATAGCAAAATTACCAAAATACCGTATCAAAGGCCAGCAGCAGACCAGGCAGAATCTGTTCTGCGTGTGCTGAGGCAGCCTGCCTGGACCTGCGGTCCTCGACTTCGCTGCGAGTTCAGTGCAGTTGTCAGCAGGCAAATTGATAACCAGAGGGAGACCCGCTCTCAGGCGGCTAAAATCCCGCAGCAGCAAACTGAGCTGACGATTTCACTTCCTCCTCCCGTATTGTTTCCGTGCGTTTATCTCACAGCCTTCATCCTACAAACCTCACTGATCAAGCCTAAAATCCACCTCCATCGCCAGCGACTGCCACTGGCGAGCACAGGGGAACCCCACGGCGCGGCCACCGACACGCAGCGGGCGCGATGACTGCGGCGAGACGCGGCTCCGCCGTGACTGCGATGCCTCTGTTGTGACATGGCTGCGATGTCACAACTGATCCGCGTCTGCTCCGCGCGCAGCGGGACGGAAACGCCGTGACAGGGCCGAGCCCGTGGCCCGGCGTGTTGGGAGCGGCCCTTCCACCGCATCCCCCCCGCGCCCTGGCTCAGCGGGCCCAGGCAGAGGGCAGTCCACGCCCCGGGGCCTTCAGTGCGCAAAGGGACCCGCTTCTCCCCGACCGCAAAGTTTAAAGACTTAATTATTGATATTCTTGAGCACCGAGCCGAGATGCCAGGGGTGAACTGCGCCCCGCGGGCGGGATCCGACACCCCGCACCAGGGGGGGCCCGTTTCCTCCTCCCTGGCCGGGAGGAGCCTCCGCGCAGCGCCGTGGGGAGCCCGCCCCGCCTCCGCCCACGGCCCCGCACGCCCCGGGACCCGACGGCGTTGCCGGCCCGGAGTCGGTGAGGCCCGGTTGGGGGCGAATAGCAGGGCCGGCGAGATGGACGGCGTGTTCCCCCCCACCCCGCCCCGTGCTGCCGCGGCCCAGGGGGCGGGGGAAGGCGGCGCGNCATCGTTCATTCATAGCACCGCCCTGGCGCGGCCCCGCCGTCGCCCTGGCCCCGCCGGGCGGGCAAACCCAAAGTTCGGGGCAGAACTTACCCAAAATGGCTCCGCAGCCGCCCCAACACAAACAGCTTTTATTTGGTGAAGTTTAGCCCAGCACCCTGCAAGGACACCCTAACCTCGCCCGGGCCGGCC
>VWYI01019931.1:0-74573 GCA_013399455.1 Anthoscopus minutus | reverse complement strand
GCAGCGCGCCCGACGCTCGCTCCATTGTGCTCCTGTTTGCACCGATGAGAGCTCGGCGCTGATTGGCCGCGCCACCGCCCCCGCGCGCCGCCGCCCCGCCCGCGTGCTCCACGTCCGCTCCCGCCGAGCGTTCCCCGGATGTGAACCAGCCCCGAGCCCCGCCCGTGCCACACCGCGACCTGCCTGCCACACTGCCACCTGACACACCGCCGCACCGCCACTTGCCACACTGTGACCTGCCTGCCACACCGCCACCTGACACACCGCCACCTGACACACCGTGACCTGCCACGCCGCGACCCGCCACACCGCCTCGACACCTGCGTACAGCGCAGTCTGCCCGCTCCGCACCGCTCGGCCCTGCTGTGGGGCTGCGTCTGCCCTGTCCCCACGCCGAGCTTCCCGCAGGCGCTGCTGCCCAGGCCCGCCGAGGTCCTCGAGGTGCGAAGGCGCCCGCGGACGCTGCTGCAGGGAAGAACAAGCGCGGGAGCGGCCTCGGAGGCCGCAGGCCCGGAAGGAGGGAATGCCGCTCCCCAGAGAGCTGCTCCAAGAGATGGGCTGGGAGCAGACTCAGGGCTTGGGCCGAATGACCCATCTTTCCTGGGAGAGGCTTGGCATGGAGCAACCACCAAGGTTTGGGCCCGGCAGGATTCGGGTCCANCCTGCCTGCCACACCGCCACCTGACACACCGCCACACCGCCACTTGCCACACCGCGACCTGCCTGCCACACCGCCACCTGCCACACCGCCACCTGACACACCGTGACCTGCCACGCCGCGACCCGCCACACCGCCTCGACACCTGCGTACAGCGCAGTCTGCCCGCTCCGCACCGCTCGGCCCTGCTGTGGGGCTGCGTCTGCCCTGTCCCCACGCCGAGCTTCCCGCAGGCGCTGCTGCCCAGGCCCGCCGAGGTCCTCGAGGTGCGAAGGCGCCCGCGGACGCTGCTGCAGGGAAGAACAAGCGCGGGAGCGGCCTCGGAGGCCGCAGGCCCGGAAGGAGGGAATGCCGCTCCCCAGAGAGCTGCTCCAAGAGATGGGCTGGGAGCAGACTCAGGGCTTGGGCCGAATGACCCATCTTTCCTGGGAGAGGCTTGGCATGGAGCAACCACCAAGGTTTGGGCCCGGCAGGATTCGGGTCCAGCACCAGTTAATGGTGAGCCAAGCCTGCCGAAGTGCATTTTCTATTGGAATTCCTCACAACCAGACTTCCTTGGGATGCCTGTTCCTGGTCACACAGTGTTGAGGGCTTTGCACAGTAGCCACAGTCCCTCCTCCACCTCAGCACCCCACTGCTGGACCAGCAGCACCCTCACTTTGGTGGCCTGTAGTGCCATGCCTGCTGTTCTGCCTGGGAAGGTGGGAATGCTGGGCAAGAGGAGCAGGGCTGGCTCCACCCCCCTTGCTGATGCAGAGATGCTGTGGCGCCGAAAGAAACGCTGCTGAAGATGATTAGCTCTGCTGAGACTAGGACTGATGAACTGAGTACAGGGGAGTCCTCGTACAGCCATAGTGCTTGCCAGGCGCCTTGGGAAGCTGGCACAGCCCTGTGCTGAAGTCCTAGCCTGTTCAGCACCAGTTGGCGCTGATGGCCTGTGCAGTCTGCCTAGCATGTTCTCTTTATGCCTCTTGGCTTTCCCTAGATGCTCTCCCCAGAGCTGTACAGCTCTTCCAATGGTCATGGAGATCTGCTGGGCAGTGCCACTGGGCAGTGCTGGTGTCCTCTGCATGCACCTAGTGCTGCACATTTGTAGATTAAACACAGCCAAGGGACAGGGCTCCATCATGAAACTACACCCACCCTATTCCTGGGCTCTTCCAAGTTCCCCACAGAGACCAGTATACTGTGCTCTTCCCAGTGAAGCAGGTCTTCCTTCTCCACAACATTCCCCTTTATCATACTTTCTCCAACCCATATCTCCACCCGCCATCCTTTCTCCTCCCCTGGTCTGGCTCCTTGTCCATGGATGGCACTGATGGATGCTGCTGAGATCTCACATGTATGTTTTGTCTCTCCTGTCCCCAGATTCAGATTCTTTCTACTTATAGAGGGTCAGCACATGTGAAATATTTCTCTCCAGTGTCTTCCTCTTTCCCTAGTCCTGCCTGCTCCTTCTATAGTCACCGACCTTGCCCATACCTGGTGTGTTCATCTTGCACCAAGCAAACTTTGGCAAATCAACATTATCCTGTGCTGTGTCTTCATTCTATCTCCAGAGCAGCACTTCAGCCTCAGAGTGAAGAATGCCTGTTAATGTGGAATTCATTAGTACTTTATGACCAGGGAATCAAAACACCCTATTTGCAAGTCAACTACTTTTTGCTCAGTTGGTCTCAAAAGAATTGACTCATTGCTGTCCATGTAAAATGTGCAGGCCAGAGATTAGGGACCCATAAAGCGAGGCACAAGCAAATTCCCTTGCCAGATTCACCTGGCAAGTATCATTTGGAAAGACATTGTGACACCTTTGTCACAGAGTTGCACAAGTTTTGATGGAAAAGGACTGCAGGACGTTATGTAAGGGGCTTCCAGAGGTCCCTTCCCAGCCCCACACTGATGATAACACAAAATGAGATCAGCCGTGGCTCTGCTTACCTGAGCCATAGCACCTTCCATGGCCAGATATTCCCTCACTCATCTGGTGACTTCTGTCAAGACTGCACCATCCCAATATTCCACCTTAACCTTTCAGGACTTTGTGGTTACTGCTCCTTAATGTATCACCAGGCACTGCCAAGAAGGTTTTGAGTCCATCATCCTTGAAATTGCTTTATCGGTACTTGTAGACTGCTGGTGGGTCAAGTCCTACTACCTCTTCACCAGGAAAAAGCAGCCCAGCTCCTCCACCTGTATTCAAGGGCCCTCTGTCCCCACCTTGGTTGTCTGTCACTGATGTCTCTCTTGGCTTCTCAGTTTTCTAGGTTTCAATACTGCACCAAAAAAAAAAATGCATGATTTTATAACAGAGACTGATCAGCCAGTTCAGTCTTAATCCAGGCCACGTCTGTTTATTATTTACAGAATGGGATTGCTGATTGATTTAGACAGGGTGATTTAGAGCACTGCTCCAGAGTTGGTAATTCATTGTGCTTGCTACCTCCACAAAGGACTGAGGAGCGTGCCCAAACTGTGGCTTTTCCCACCTGGTCCCCTCACAAGGCCAGCACGAGCTTTGATTTTGAGTGACCTCAGTATGTTTGATGCCAGTACTAGACCCTCCCTCAGCTTCTCTGGAAAACAGGATTAAATCCTGAGTTTGGCTGTTTCCAAATCCCCCTGCGCTCAAGTTGTAACCCCTGTGAGTGCAGCTGAGCAGAGCTGGGGTCAGGCATCACCTGGAACACAGCATTGCTGCCAGGACCCATAGTTGTAGAGAGTATTTGGGATAACTCCCTCCTGATTTGAAGAAATAATAATGAGAGTGGTTGTAGTAGTAATAATGATAATCTGACATCTTAGCATTTATTAATAGGGATTGTGGCAGTCTTCCCTAGGAAGACTCCTCTGGGCTCAGGTTACCTCCATACCTCACTGCCCAGATGGAATCTGCCTTCTTCCAGGGAGCTCAGCCAGCCCTGCACCGGCATGCATCTTTACCTGCATCCTTACCTGCAATGTGCTGTGTGGACTGCCCACCACATGCACGAGTATCCACTGTGGCCCTGATTTACAGGATTCCCCCTCCCTGAAAGAGAAACTCATTGCTTTTATGTACTTCCCTTGAAACCAGTGTTACCTGGAATCAGGAAAAGCAAAATGCAAACAAAGGAAAAAACCTCCCGGCATCAGCCATCCCCAGGCAGGTGGTTGTGACCTGTACCATGTTCCCTGTGTCACTGGTGCAGTGACTCTGCTCTGGCAGCCCCTGCATGCAGCTCTGTGAAGGGACAGCAAGACCTGAGCTGCCGCCAGGGGCAGGGGACCTCCAATGTCACATGCCACTCACAAATGTCAGATTTTTTTCCAGCCCAGATTTTGCAGCAGAAGGTGCAGCCTCCTGCCAAGAGCACTGGGTTAAGAGGCACCACAGCTCCATGCCATGCCTGCAGACAATGCCAAAGGCGCTGCATGTCCTGGCTAGGAGCCCCAGAGACTTCCAATCCCTGATTAAGATGCAGCAGCAGTATGGATTACCCAGGCAAACCTCGGGGCTGCAGCACTTTGGCCAGGAGGGTGCATGTGCCCAGCTGGCACACACAGGTTTGGGCAACCCTCAAGCACAGCGCTGGGTATGCTGTCACCACAGTGACAGGCCCTGGTGGCTGCAGGAACAGCTTTGGCAGCAGTAAGGACAGAATCCCTCGAGGCTGAAGAGATGCCAAGTGTTTCCAGGCTAGTCTCATTCCCTTACAGAGAGGGATACTCCTGAGACTCCTGCAGGGCAGGCTGGGTTTCTGCAGGGGTAGGCAGGATGAGTGGAGTCCCCTCTGACAGATCTCCCGCTCTGTGACACAAACCCAGGGAGATAAAGGTTTCTTTGTGGTGGCAGCTCTCACCTGGGATCAGGACAGGTTTTGGAAGCTGGCCAAAGAGACCATTAAAGAAGCAGCTAACTGCTGTTAGCCATAGGCATCTTGTGGTAGAAGGATGCAGGGTTTTTTCCAACTCAGTAAATTAGTCTCAGCTGCTGATGTAACAACCCCTGGTTTGTTGTGGCCTTTTGTGTGTTTGCACATTTCAGAGCATCCTTCACTTGCTCACTTCTGGGGTGGATGATGTGTCTCTGGTGGCTACCTGTGGTCTCCTTACAAGCTGATAGCTTTCTTGGAGCTGTGGAGTTTTTACACAAAGAACAGTCTTGCCAGGCTGTGCCATTTGTCCCAGCATAGGGATTCCTCAGCTCCTTTCTACTGGGCATCTTCCCATGCCAATGAATGGCCACACAGCACCAGGTCCGGGCTGAAAGGGAAGCTTGGCTCTCATTGCCACCAAGGTGCTCTGTGTGACATCTATTCTGGCTTTCCAAATGAAGGTCAGAAGGAGCCAAGGACCAGGAGCTTCAGTTCTCCCATCCCTCTTTGATGATCCATTTGTAGAGCAAGGCAGAAAGGTACATTTGTCCAGAAACTGTCCAGGAGCTATCCTGAAGATTTTACAGTAGACACACAAGATAGTTTCTGAATGGACCATAAATGAGAAATGATAAGATGTACACCAGCAGATTGCGCTGGTTTTTACTGCTGGCACCTTGTGCACAGCAGCTTTACCTGGGTGGAGAAAGATCCACTACCAGCAGTCTTCCAGTGACATCCCTTGGATTTAAGTTTTTGTTCAAGTTTTGTGGCTCTTACTGCTTTGGAGCTGCCTGTTCAGAGGTTCTTCTGAGCACTGCTCCAATTAGTGAGAGAGAAGGGTGCTTAATATGCTGCTTCTCATCAGCCAGGTCCCTGATTATCCATCACCCATCTCTGTGTGAGCTCTGCCCATCCAGTGCATGCAACTAAAGCAGAGCCATCATCACTGCTCCTGGACTGAGAGAAATTGTTTCATAAACTCAAATTACACAGTCCTTGTCTCTATAAACACTGTTTCTCACCTGGCACATTTTTCTCTCACTGTCCTCAGTTGATTTTGTTTCCAGACAGGTTTCCTCACCAGGCTCCTTTCCCCAGGCTCCCATTGAGCACACAGTATGGCAGGGGGTCTGCTGCCCACATGAACTTCATCTGCTTTGTTTTACCCCAACGCTTCAGTCCTATGAATTCTCCATCTGTCAGTTCTTGGGAAAAGCAGGTTTAATATCGCCAGCACCAACCTGTATGGCTCTGTGGGATGGTGACAATGGTGTTTCCATGGCCCATACAGACCCATTTAACCCTTCAGGTCTCTTGTCTGGTTCTACCTTTGCTGCTTTGCAGGCTGTAAAGACAGCCAGGCCCCTGCTATAAGGGTTTCCCATACACTTGTGCCCAGAAATAGTTAAATCCTGGAAACAAGGGAGCCTTGGGGACCAGATAATATCATGCTATTGTGGTCCCAGCTCTCTCAGAAACCTTAGCAATGGAGACTCCAGCTCCTCCTTCTTATGACTGGGAAGATTATTCCCACTGCCTACCTTGATTTTCCCTGTCATAATCTAAGCCTTATTGTGTTTGTGTTATCTGGCATGGGCAGATTCCTTGTTGCAGGGATCATTTACATTCCAGCATACTGCCGCTGCAGCCTGCTTCACTCCCTCCTACCAATTAAACAGTCCCACATTTGCTGTATTTCCTTGCAGTCATGTTTTCCAGGTCTCTAACATCCTTACCTGGATCCTCTCCAAACAGCCCAAAGGGCTGTGTCCCCACAGAACTCCCTTCTCCAGCCACCACTCCCTGCTGCTGTGGAGAAGGGCAGAGCTGCCTCCAGCAACTCTGCAGCCAGTTACACATCCTAGCATTGTGTTTTCCCCTCTTTTTTACCTGTTAGCCCCCTGCTCTGCAGTAGTTAATTAGCATGTCAGTCCCTCCCCCAAAAATTGCTTCTTGCAAGTGAGCAATTTCTTTGTCTGGACAATGTGCTGGGTGTGCTGGGATGCTGCTGGTATGGGGCTGTGCTCCATGATGTCCTGTTCCCCAAGCTTATTTATTTAATTTCTCAGTGGAGTGTTGGGTGGGGAGAGTTTGGGGTTAGTAATCTAGATTCATAATAACCACAGAACATAATCTCCACATTTCCTATCTTCCTACTGTGCCTGCAGTTGTGTATCTTGTGATCTCACCTGCTGACAGCCACAGCCTGGAGCCTGAGCTGGGACTAGAACTCATTTCACACCAGGGTTAGGCTGGATATGATCTGCAGCTTGCTGCTGAGATATTTTTATGGACCTGTGTGAAAGCCTTTTGAACATCAAGCATACACACAGTGTTTCTTGTTCTTCTGTCAGAGGAGAGAGCCACACCAAGTTTGCCACAATTTGTCCTGAGAAGCTGGAGTTGGCAACTGCTTCCCAGTGTGCCACCCTGCAGGGTTCCAGGCTGCTTTGCTGCTTATCCTTGTGTTTTCAAGAGGTCCAAAGCAGCACTGAGCACTCAGGTTTCTCCTCTTCTTAAAAAGCCATGCATCCTTCTCCTGTTCCAGCTCCCCAGTTTTGCCCTCCTGCTCCAAGCTTTCCTGCTGCCTGTTCTGCCTGTATCCACATAGGGCTGCCAGACCTGGCCTGCCTGTGCTGCTTTGTCTCTCCAGGCTCCCTAGCCCTGTTCCTGGCAGGATTGTTGCCTCTCACTCGTTCTGACTGCACACCCTGGCTGATTCAGGCTGAGGCACTGAAGTTGTGAATGCTCTTGGCACCACAGTATCCATCATTCCCCTTTCCACCCCAGAGCAGCAGCCCTGGCTTTGCCCATCCCCTTCCTCTCCGTGTGCTCTCACTTCCTTGCCTGCTGAGTCCTTTCTCTGTTCCTTTTGGTCTTCTTGATTTTGCATTCTGAGTGGATACGTTTACACTCAAACTTGCCTGCCTGCTTCCCAGATACTCTTGAGTTTGGAGACAGCACAGGATGTTCCCCATTGTGACATGGCCTTTGGAGTGGCCATTGCTGTGGTGTCCCCAGAGCTTCTCTCCAGCTGGGCTGTTAAGCTGTGAACAGCAGACATGGCCAATATCAGGGGCGTTAGAGACACCTGAGGTGCAGAGAGGGGCAGGGCAGCACCCAACAGTGTTGGGGAAATTGCTCTAAGGGCAAGGTTTTCCCCATGAGGGTGGCCAGACCCTGGCCTTGGGCTCACAGAGGTTTGGGCTGTCCTTATGTGGAGCTATTTGAACCATACCTGGACAAACCCCAAGCATCCTGCTCCCATACCCCAGAGGTTCCTATTCCTAGTCCCAAGCTCTAGCTCTTTCCCCTCTGCAAGAAAAGAGTTCTTTCATGTCTGGGTGACATTCATCCTGCTGATTTCCCCCCACAAACCACATCCACACCCTAAGGTTAGAAGCAAAGCCTTAGCCTTTCTCTTCTACTGGCTTCTTAAAGGAAAAAATAAGTTTTAAAGCCTTGGGAATGTTTTCTGGATAGTCTGTCCCTGCTGTCCTTGGTACCACACCAGCTGCTTGGGTAGGGACATTCTCCATCATCCTGATGTCCTGGGTTTGGGGTGAGCCTGGCAATTGTTCTGGAAAGCCTCTCAGCTTGGCAGAATGGCATCCAGGCTCTTGTTGGATTGTAAGCCAAATGTATCCAACCTTCCCATACAAAACAGCACATTTCCCCTTAATCCGCTGCCTGTCTTTCCAGAACAAGCTTCATCCTTCTAGATTAATATTCCAGTCATGAGCCTGAGCCCACTAAGCCTTTGTTATGCCAATTAAATCATAATCTTGATTGCACATTTAGACTTCCAGCTCCTTTTGCTTATCCTTCTGGAGTGCCCCAACAGGGTTGGCATGCACGCAGCTGACTCCTGTTCTCCTCTGTACCCAAGGGCTGTGCCACATCCCTCCAGGGTCTCCTGTGGCTTCTGCAGGCTGCAGGTGTGCAGCTTCACACCTATCCATGTGCTAGGGCAGCCAGTGGTGCTGGGGCTGGCCACACTGGCACCCCTTCCACTTCCACCCAGCTACCAGGAGGTGAGGGAGGTGTCCAGGGAGGAAACGGGGCACGGGGGAGCGGTGAGTACCCAAGCTGTGCTCTGAGCACCATCCATCTCCATGCAGCAGCCCCAGAGCTGCTGGAGGCAACTTTGTGCAGGGGTGCCACTGGCTGGGAATGGTCTGCACTGCAGGCATCAAGGGAAGCTCTGTGCTGGCTGCAGAGTCCATGATGGTGAAAGAAAGGGGTCCATGTGTCTATGTGCACGTGAGTTCTCTTCAGCCAGCAGCAGAGCACTGGAGCCAGAAAAAGCCATGTTTGAGTTATTCCAGCTGCAAAACTGTGCTTGGACATTGTCTGTATCTGGTGTAAATCCAAGTTCTGGGCATACTTCCCAGGGATGTGAACCCTCTCCTGAACCGTTGTGCTTTGTCATCAACACCAGATGGAAAAACAAGCCCACTCAGTGCTGTCTGGAGCAGCCTCAACCAGCAGGATGCTCCCTGCCCACACCACTCCAGCGCATCCTGTGGATTTAAGGCATGGCCCTGCTCAGGGGTGCCAAGTTCCTTGTTTCCCAGAGGCAAACCAACTCACAGTGAAGCCCAGGGAAATCAATAGTGCTAAGGAAAATGAGCTCATTAAACAGCTATCAGCTCCATGGAGGAGCCTCCTGTCTTCCCCTGCTGCATCCATACAGCTGTTGCCTGGATCTGGCCAGAGCCAAGCCCAGCTGCCAGGCTGGCCACAGGAAGAGCTGCACCTGCTGAGCTACCCAGTATTCTCAGCTCTCATGTGGGCACTGACTTCCCTGGCCTGGAAGGGGTGAGTGGGGCAGCTTTTGGGAGCTGTTCATCTGCAGCAGCCCAAGTCAAGGGTCAAGGCTGGGCACCAGGCACAAGATTTGCCACTGGCCCTGCCAGATCCCCAGGCACAAGCACCTGCCAATGCCTCCTCTTTGAGCAACACCTTCCAGAGAAGCACAAAGCTGTTGGGAGACACACCGGCCCTCCAGGAGAGGAACAGTTTCCCTGAGCATCATCCCAGCCAGGCTGTTTCCACAGTTTTCTGGAGAGTTGTTTTTTTTCCAGGGGATATGAACTGATAGGGGAAGGAGGAGAGAGATGGGAGGAGTGGGTGGCTTGGCCGCAGAGAACCAGGAGCACCCAGGGCTGCAGGAGTAGAGGCAGAACAAAATTCTTTGCTCTGCAGTGAGGGGATAAGGGACAAGGGGCCGACACTGAGACAAGCAAAGCTCAGGCTGGGGCTGGCAGCTTCCAGTGTCCCATGTCATCCTGCCATGCTCCTAGCTAAGGCCTCCACTGAAGATGAATAGGGAAGGAAACAAGGGTAATTTTTAAGGTCTGTGCTGGAGCTGAATGCTCTGGTATAGGGAAGTTTCCTTTTTGAAAGTAAAACTCAGTTTCGTTTTCTTTGACGCAATGAAATAATTTCTTATCTTTGGATATATCACAAACAATACTTAGGGAACAAAAAAAATTCCATTGCTTATCATTTTGTTACAAACCTGCTGAACCAGCACCATTATTTAGTGGGAATTAATGGTACTATTTCCAGCTCCATGTGTGGGCAAAGGGGTAGATCTCACCACAGACAGTGCCCTGGAACAGCACTCCAAGGCTCCCTGGCACTGTGCAGCCCTGGCAGGTGTGTGATGTGTCACTGATGGGGAAACTGAGCCAGGCAGCAACCTGGTGCCACTAAATTTTGTATGCACTGCATCAAGGGCTGGTGCTGCTGTTCCTGAAACACTGCCAATTTAACAGCCCAAATCCAAGAACCACCAGTGTGTCAGTTCATTACTGAGCCCGGTGCTGGCATGGAGGAAGAGCCCTGCTCATCTTGATTCGTCCCCTTTGGGGGACTTCTTACAAGGAACAGTGATCCTGTGTGAGGGGGAGGACAAGATTTATTCAGGCCCAAAGCAGGTGGGTTGTGGAGGAGGAAGAAAAAAGGGACAGGGTAAGACAGAAGTAAACAAGAAAAACTTCAGGCACATATTTTTGGGGCAAAAATGTGGGTTTCCTGCAGGACCAGTCAGGCGGGTGGGAAGGAATAGGGGCATGAGGAGCTGCCATTTCCAGCAAGTTTCAGCATGAACAAACTTCAGGGGAGTGGGAGGGAGGATCTTAGGGTGTGAGTGTGCTTTGGGGAACCTCCAGTACCCTTTCAGGCTGAGACACCCTGAAGGATAACCCCAGTCTCAGCTGAAGGTTGCTGGAGATACGCAGGAGAGCACCATGCAGCTTTGTGAGGGAGGTGACTCTTGGCACTGTCCCCAGCCCTCACCCTGCCCTACCATGCCAAAGGTGCCCCATCTTCCCTATCCCCCTAATCCCAGGTGACCCTGCTTCCTGTGGTTGTGCAGGAGGGGGTGGCATGTGGCACCCTCTGCATCAAAATGAGCTTGTTGGCTGCTGCTCTCCTGCCCCCAAATACTGGCAGCTTTTACAGCCAGTGCCTGGATGTAGGCTGGGGCTCTAGTGGCCATGGGGGTCGATGTGCTGGGGCACCTCAGCAAGCAAGGAGCAGCTCCTTGGGACATCCACGGTGCCATCCCCAATGTCCCAGGGCAGCCTGGTACCAGACCCCCTCAACAGCCCCAGTGTCCCCTCCCCATCCTCACCACACTGGCACTGCCCTTGCTCCCCTCCCATGGCAGTCATCAGCCATAAATGTTGCTTTGTATCCCAATGGCAAACAACTGCTTAGGGAGGGAATTACTACTTAATTACCCAAAATTACAAAGAAATTTATTTTCAGAGTGATAGCAGGTCTGATTTGATGTGATTTCCCCCTCACTGGTGTATTATTCTCGCTGGAAAAGGGAGCTGCTTCTGTGCTGGGTTTGTGCTGACACCAGCTTACAGCTCAGCAGAGTTTTGCAGCAACAAGTTTCTGCAGAATGAAGGGAGGTCTGTGGGTCACAAATAGCCACTCTATGTGGCCCCCATGTCCCCAGTGTCACCAAAAAAGTCGCAGAAGATGGATGTGCATGATGGCTCTGGACCAAATAACTAATCCCATCCCCAGAGAAACCCAGCTTGGAATTATTCTGCAATCATCAGGAGCAGCAACACCAGCCATACTTGGAGTGGATGTGACATTTAAGGCAGAAGATCTCTGGTATTTTTAGGGGAAAATGGCTCCTGGCAGAGTGTGCTGACCTCCCAGAAAACCAACCAGACTCTGGGCTGCATGCCCAGAAGCGTAGGCAGCAGGTGAGGTGGGGATTCTCCCTCTCTGCCCCATCCAGGTGAGACCCCACCTGCCGAGCTGCCTCCAGCTTTGGAGGCCCCAGCACAGGGAGGATATGGAGCTGCTGGAAGGAGTCCTGCCAGGACTTAGGATTTTTCCTTACTCTCACAGAATTTTGTCCCATTTGTTGCCTAAGAACAACCAGTACTAAAGGATGCCACTAAAGCAGTGGCCAAGGTAGGGGGAAAGGTGCAGCTCTCTTCTCTCTTAGCTGGGGGCTTTTCTCTTGGGAAGGGCAGAGATACCACGGCATTTTTGGCTGGGGTTGAGGGGCTGCGCTCAGCTCCTCGCTCGCCCTCGGGATCTGAGGGGAACGGTCACCTCCCACAGCTGCCATTAAAATAAATTGACAAAATAAACCTAACTTGGACTGTAACTGTATTTTCTCAGCCTGAAAGACAGAGTCCTGTAGTCAATCAGCAGCAAGTCCCTACATGCTCCTGCTGCTGGGGAAGACAGAGCCGTTGCTGCACTAATGAGTGAATTAGCTAATGAAAACAGTGTTTAAAATAATCACAATATTTCTTTATTTGCATGTAAAGATGACATAATAAAAGATAATTAGCAGCATGTGAAACAGTTCTACTACTCAATTTTCTCATCTTAGCTAATTAATTATCTTAGTAAAAATGCATCATTATGGCTAATTTTAGAAAATCTAGCAGCTGCAAGGTCAGGGTGGGAGCAACTTCAATTTGTAATTGGAAGAAACATTAAAGTGACTCAGATAATCTTTTATTAGATAATAATAATAATAATGAATCACACAGGCACGTATATTAAATACTTTAAGAGGCAGAAAATGCACTGAATCATTTAAAAATGTCATCAAAAGGGCTTTGATAGGGGCTGCTGTGGGAGCATGAGGACACTAGGTCCTCAGCCCAGCCTGGAGGAACAGATAGCCCAATGCTGGCTTGGGGATGGCTCTGTTGGGATGGGGCTGGAGCACCATGGAGGGTCTGCCCTGGCCCCCCCTGCCTCTCTCTGCCCTCACCCTGTGCCAGCAGCACCCCAGGGCCTGGGGAGGAGGGTCCCAGCCAGAGGAGTCCCAGAAGACCATTTTCCCCCTGGACTGGGTGGGTGGGCTGGATAGGGGCCCCCAGGGCTCACCAGAGTCTGCAGGGTGGTTGGAGGAGGCTGTGGGACTCTGGGATGGCAGAAGGGCATGTGCTAGCAGACACCAGCTCCTGGTGGGAATCCCCCAGGGATGTGGGCAATGGGTACATGGCAAGGGTGACCTGCACTCGGGAATTCAAACCCCAGCTGAGACACGATGGAAGGGAGCCCAGGGCCGCTGTGGCACTGACCACCAGCCCCACATGCTGGCCTCACATCCCTGTCCCTCCTGGGACACCCCTGCTCTGCCTGGGCTCTGCCCTGGCACCCAAAAGCAGCCTCCTCCCCAGAGCTGGCAAAGGTGGGGATGCCAGTGCCTGCAGATCTTCCTGTCCCACCAGGATCAACTCTGGGGAAAGCCAGCAATGGATGGACTGGCCCAACTCTGCCTTTCCAGTAACAACTATTGTAAGGATCCCAGGCGTGAGCCCAGAGCTGCAGTGTGTCAATCCTTCCTGTCACACTCTGCTGAGGTGCCAGGTACAGCTGGGTCCTGTATGCAGGGTGGGTGCTTTTGGTACAGCAGAAATATAATAAATCTATTGTTTATTAATGTTAATTATAATCTGTAAAAATAAATATAACAGAGAAGGAAATTTCATGGCTCTTGCAGGAAGGGGGAAACAGGTTTAAATCTCACTGCATCCAGGTTTATATATCTCCCATGGCTGCTGCCACACCCTGGAATGCTGCCCACAGCTTCCAGAGTGCATGCCTGCTGGGCAGGAGGAGGATCCCCAAAACAGCATGAAAGCCAAAAGCCAGGGCTGAGGTCCCTGGGATGCTCCTGGTTGCCACAGCAACATGCTGCCTTCTCCATGATGCTGTGATGTTGTCATGGAGATCACCTGACCCACACCCCAGGATACCCAGTGGCCCCCAGAGCCCTGGGGTACACAGTCAGTGTGGCCTTTGGGCAGCTCAGTGTCACCAGGGACATCCCAGCAGCACTGAAGTGGGCCCGGGACTCTGGTGGCACTGACACGGCCCAGGGATGCACCATCAGCACCTGCCTGGCCTGGGCACACCCTCAGCACTCATCACTGCACAGAGAGCGGTGGGGGATGCCAGCCTGTCTTGGCTCAGCCCAGTTCCACCTTCAGCCACTTGCCCCACTCTTGACAGACATTTGCCCACTGCGGGCAGCCAAACATTTCTCAGTTTAAAGCAGTAACTAGATTCCTTTTCATCCTGGAAAATTATCTGTACCGCAATTTGGCTTCATTTGTGGTCAAAACCAGCCATGCTACAGTGGGTGCCAGTGTGCCATGCTTCTGCCTCCTCAGGAAGTTTCTAGGAACAGCTGATGAAAATAGAGGGCACTGGAGAGGAATCATCTCCTCTACACTCCTGTGGCAAATCTGCCACCAGCTCCTCTGCTTGACACGGGATGCTGCCAGCTGATGTGTGCCCCACAGAACAGCTCCCTTTCATTAACAACAAATCAGAATTCTCATTTCTGGCTGCAGCAGAGACCACAGCCCTGGCTGCTTCACATTGCAGCCACTCCTGCCTCATCCCAGGACTTATTATTCCTGTTCTTGCAGCAATCACCAGGTGGTGCCAGGTCACTCCGCTCACATGGAATGGAACACCTGTGGGGCATGGGGAACCTTTCCAAGGAGCTGCTTCCAGCTGGGTCCTCCTCAGGGCCTGGAGGCCACTGAGCCACCGGGGTTGCCTTTGATTTCCTGGGCTCACAGAGGAAGGTTGTTCCCCACTATGCACCTACACAGGCCCCATCTGCCAAACATCATCTGTTCCAAGACTTGGCTGAAAGAGTCCTGCTTCCAATCCAAAGCCTTAGGTGAGATTTCCAGCCTCCCAAAACAGCTGGGAGTATCAATCCCTCCCCAATAGGAAAGAAGAATGTATCAGGCTCCAAAGCAGCCCCAGAATGCACTTCCTGCCTCTTGCCCTGCACTTTGGGACTGTAGAGGAAGATACTTAACTGTTTATCACTCATGTTTGTGATTCTTCAGAGATCACTGTGGGACCTGCCTTAACCTTCCCTGAAGCATTGTGGTGAGACATTGTCTTCCATCTGGGACTTGACTCCTTCTTTCCCGACCTTGGTGTCTTCATGTTGTCTTCTACATGTCTTCACTCTGTCCTTTTCTCTCACTTGAGAGAGAGGATCAATGTTCTGCAAGTTTCATCTGTGTAGTAGAAGGGTTAATATCTCACCCAGGCCTGCAGATGGTCACGATGATTTCTGCTGGGCAGTGGCTGAAGCAGTCAGTAATGGATTTCAGGCCACACTGGGGCTGTGCCAAGATCTCAAGGGGCCTGGCCAGGATGGTGGTGACCACCATGGCTGGTCTCTGGCCCCTGCTTCCTTCAATTCCAGCTGTGCAAGGCTCCCCCTTTCCCTGCCCAGCAGTCACTGGGGCTGGGCTGCAGTGGAGGGGCCCTGGCCCAGCCCAGAGTCACTGCCAGGACCAGGTGGACCCTGGCTTGGCGTGGGCCAGTGGCAGGGGCAGGGCTTGGTGTCAGCCAGATGTTCCAGCTGTGGCCCAGCCCAGCAGCCTCGTGTTCCCCACCAGTGACTGTGGGGTCTGGCCCAGCCCGTGAGGCTCTGCAGGCCCTGGTGGAGCCAGGCCAGCCCAACCAGCAGCCAGGTACCTCTTCAAAGCCAGGGGCAAGGGAGAGCTTTCCTGGGCTTACCTGTCTTTAAAATGTGGAATTCACAGAGATGGACCCAGCTTCTAAATGTTTTATAGGTTGTCAATTCTCAGAGCTAGCCAGCTATTGGCTTTTTCCAGGCACAGAGGAAGTTCTCAGCAGTTTCTCTAAGAAAAATAATTTCCATGGGTAGCTTCTTCCCTCCTCACCAATGTCAATTAATGCAAGATCAGCACACTGGACCAGTCACTTCAGTGCTTTTGTTCTAGTCCTCAGGTGGGGAAGCTTGGGCAAAGCAGCAGAGCTGCTGCAAAGGTGAAATCCCAGGGACAGCACAGGGCCTCTCCCAGAGAAAAAACAGCCCCTGCGCTGCAGCAGCAGGCACAGGCACACACACACAAGTCCTGCAGCCCTGAGCCACACTTGGGAACTCCTCCTCTCCTTAAGGAGGTCAGAGATGGTCCATGGGGATCTGGCTGGACAGCACTGACAAATCCTCTCTCTAACCTAGCCCAGTTCCCCAGGGCTCGCTGGGTGCATCACCCTCATGGGACACAGGGCCCCACTGCTGCCCAGCTCCTTTCCAAACCCAAAGCCCAGGAGTTCTTAGCCTTTCTCCACTCTTACCAGACAGCAGAGCCCTCACCCTCACAGGGCTCTGCACCTGAAGGCTTTGGCTTTTCCCTGTCCTGGGTGTGTCCAGAACGGCTGCACCACAGGGGACCCACACCTAAGACTGGAAGCAGCACATGCAGCGACTGAAGAACACTGGCATTGCAGGAGCATCAGGCTCCCTTCAGAAGCCAGTCTCTCATGTTTTCACTGCCCAGACTATGGAGATGCAATATGATTTCCTTACCTTTGAGCCTCACTGTTCCCAGAGCTACTGAGGGGCAGAGGGTGTGCAATTCTGCTACCTCTGTCATTGTCCTGGGTAAAATCTCCACTGGAGAATTTCAACAAAGATTTTGGAAAGCACTAAAAATTTACCAGTGCAAAGTTACTAGATAAGAATCTTCAAAATTTATTTGACTAATTGTGTTACATTCAATATTTGATGTGTTTCTCCTGGACAAAGAATTGGCATAAATACAAACAAGCCTTTGTGTGTCTTCCCTAAACAAATAAGAGATAAAGTACTAGAGACAACAGAACATAGTTCACATCTTCATATTTACATTTTACCTTTACAACTTAGTGCCAGGAATATTTACAGAAAAATACAATAAGAACAGAATGTTCATGTCTTGGCAACATACAGGAATTCATACAAATTGTCTATGATTGAAGCACATGATATCTGGCATCCTCACTTCTAATTGTTCCTGCTAAATCCATGGGGAAAAGGGCTGTGTTTGCCTTTGAAGGCATCACTCAATTACACAATCACGAAAATGCATCAAATTTGTCTGTGAGGCTGACATTTAGTTCTCTCCTCCTCTTCCTGGGCATGTAGAACCTTGTGAAAACAAACACTGTGACCCACGGAGAACCCAGCAGGTACAGCCCAGGTGCAGGCAGGGCTGCTCCTCCCTCCAGCCTTGCACACTGCTACCCACAGATGCACCAATCTCCACAAGCACTGTCCTCCCCCCTCCTGCCTGCTGTAAGGTTCTAATGCCTTTCTAGAAGTACCTTTAAAATAATGGCTTTTCTTTAAAAGTCTGTTAAGGTACTAAAATGTCATTTCAACACTGTATTTAACAACATGACAGTGGTCACCTCCTGCTCTGTTAAAACAGAGTTATGAACCCAAACTGAAAGGTTTGATGAAGAGTCTCTGTTTAATTACTGTGGAACTCTTGCAGGTTTGGGAGGGGGGTTGTTTTTGAGCACTCATCCCCTCTGATGGACAGAGATGCTGACTGAAGACACTCAAGCCTCAAGTCAGAAATTTTATGCAGCAGCTTGATATAAAAAAAAAAAATTTGGATTCTTGGCTAACTATTGCAATCACCATGGAAATAAACTGCATTTGCTCTGACCCTTTAGGGGAAAAGCTCTCAAGACAGTATCCTGGACCAGCTAAAGCCATCAGAGTTTGGTCAGACTCCGAGGAGACAGATGTAATTCCCAGACTGGTGGGGTGCATTTTGTTACGAAGCCTGAGACCTCCTCACATCCCAGGGAAGGAGGGACAGCCCCTGCAGGCTCCCTTCACTGGCACAGTCTGCCTAGGGTGCCACTGCTGCAGCCAGCACCCAAACCTTGATGGGTGGCAGCACAGTTCTGCATCACGTTTTTGTACTGAACTGACTTTCCTGAAGGCTCACCTTTGCAGACAGCCAATCCCATCACCTAGAGCCAGGTCACAGCACCTGTAATGTACTCATCAGCTGGTTCTACAACTCAACTGACACATGTTCTCAACATCCATCCCCTGCAATTGGGAGTGGCCACAATATGCCCAAGTTCCCTTCTTTCCAGACTCCTGACAAGTCATATGGCTCACAGCTGTTACTGATCCCATGGGTATTTTTAGATGAACATAGAAATTGGCCTAAGACAACCCTTCAGCCAAGCACAGATCTTTTTGAAGAAAGTAAATCTTCAGGCAGTCCACTTGGCTATCTCTGCCAAAAACCACTCAGGATTTGCCCCAACACCCACATCTGGTGACTGCTCCAGGCTGTCTGGCAGCATCTGGGGCAGCTGTGCTGCATCTTCTAAGACTGTAACACTCAGCCATGGTAGGTGGGGTTGCTGTTACACTATCAGTGTGCAGACACAGGGATAGCTCAGGATGTTTATTGGTTACACATGCATTGCTCATGCCTTTTAAACCAGTGGGCTCAAGTGTGTTTGGCCATTAATAAATTCCAGTAGGTACATACACAGTGTGAGTAAATTTAGTGTCTGTGCACTGAGTTGCTCCAGGCAAGAGTTTGGCAGAGGAATGAGGCTGTTGAAGTTCCCTGCACAGCTTGGCCAATGCACCAAATGCTGTCCCCTGGAGCTCCTCCTGCCATGCACCACCTGGGCAGCACACAGGTATGGGCCAGCCAGCACACATCCTGCTACAGGAGTTTTCTTTGGGTAGTTTCATTTTTTCACTTTTTATTCATCTGGACCAAATTCCAGAGCTCCTGAATGGAGGAGTCAGTGCACTTGTTCCCTTGCAATAAGCACACAGCACAGTGGTTGGCCACCTCAATATCCTTTCACATGTATTTTTAGGTGCCTGTGTTTCCATGAACTCTGTGAAAAAGCACATGGAAAGCCAGGTGCAAGGTCTGTCCTTGGCAGGTAAGTTGCAATGAAACAATTAAGACTGCTTCAGGTAAGAACTGTTGCAAAAAGTAGCTCTGAAATACCAAAATTCAATGCCTGAAAGGTATTACTACAATGCATAGCACAGCATATTAAAAATATGGAAATAATGTGAAGAGCTCCCCAAATTTCTGTTCACCCATCCTCTTCCATGACCTGGTGCTGAAAGGATCAGGATCCCTGGTGCTGCCAGGCTGCACCTCCCCAGGAGTGTCAGCCACAATTCACTGCTGCAACACCAGCAGAGATGTGCCAGGAGCCAGAGGTGCTCCCAGGGCTGCCTGCGCCCACCATCCCTCTGAGATCCCAGTATCACACCTGTAGCTGTGAACTTCTTTTCCCAGAACATCCTTTGAGTCCTGAACACATCAAAGCCACAGGCTGAAAATGAAAACTCCTGACCTAGGTGGAAAGGAAGCGCTGCTGCCAAATGTGAGAACATACAGGAGATTCAAAACAAGGTGAAGTTAAAACTCCAAAGGTGCTTTCATGGCATTGAAATTAATGGGGAAAAGAAGAATTCGTGGATTTTCTTTTTTAATTGTTTAGTCTGTTTAACAGGAGCTTCTGGAAAGAGTTGAGGAAGCTGCAAAAACTGCTCATGCTATAAATAACAGGGAGGAGGCAGCCCCAAAATCTCAGATTTCAATCCAATGGAAGGAAGACAAGTGATGTTTATGCTTTTTATGGAAATAGTGAGTAGGTGATATAGACACTTCCAAATAAATTAAGTAGTTGCATTAAAAAAAATTAAAAAATAAAAATCAAGCTACTAAAATTAGACATTTTGCAACAGACCTGAAAGTCATAACCTTGCTTTTATATAACCAAAAGCTCTTATCCAATAATAACTCCTTTTAGAAAGTCAGTTAATCTCAGGTGGTGGTGGTTGTCTTGTATGCAAATGGACTCACTGGGAGCCCTGGAGGGAGGGGCCACATTCAGCATCTGAGCTTTGGATTTCAGGGCCTGCTCTTTCCAAGCAATCTTCCTCCTCTTGCTTCTGCTACACAGATGGGTTACATCCAATGAAGGATCTTCTGTTGAGCACTAAAGGGGGACTGAAAGTGTCTTTGAAGTTCTTACAGGGAAAGTTAATGCTCTGGAACAGACTCCTCCTCCAAGGAAAGATCCTGCTCCCTTGCCCTTGGACACAGGGGTGCAGCAAGGTGTCTAACAGCAGGTTTGCTTCCATTCTTGTTTCCATCCTCATGTGAAGAGATGACTTGACTTTGATTGTTTTCCCCTCAGAGCAAGACACCTACAGCTCCTAATTAGTCTGGAAAGGATAACTGGGTGAAGAGATTATTTTGCTAGCATCCAGGAAGACTGGCATTCAGTAATCTTCTGAGGGTAGGTGAATCAAGTCAATATCCCAACTGCAATGTTTTGGATTCATTTCTCATTCCTCCCACATGGTACCTGCTGACTTGTGCTAGAACATGATTTCCTGAATTCTGGAGGGCTGAGATAATTTGTTGTTGTTATTTAACTGTTTTCATTAGTGTAGCCACCGAGCTCTGATCTAATTGTCCTGGAAGGATAATGACCTAGGGGTTGCAGCTCTTGAGCCCAACGTCCTGGAAAAGCGAGGTATAGAACTCTGGCTCCAGCTGCCTGTTGCGGTATTTATTGACAATATCTGCGATCTTCTGTTTTCGGCGGACATGGGGGGGGTTGTATGAATCACTCTCCAGCCTCTTTCTGCGACAAATATTTATTACAGTCTGTCTCACTAAAAAACCTGAAAAAGAAACAACATCTGAATCGAGCTCAAATTCAGTCCTGCAACCTTTTGCTGGCTTCCCAGCCAAAGTCAATTTTGGGTTCTGTCCCATCTAAACCCAGGGGAGATGTTTGGCACCACCAAGTCAAGAACTTCTTTCCATGAACAGTTGGTAACAGCCAGCCATGGTCCCCAGGCTTGTGAAGACCTTCACTCCAAAGAATGAAGAAAGGGACTCACTCAGGGGTACCCTAAACTGGCTGGAGGAGGAATATTCTCAGCTTTGCCAGAGCCAAGCAGCTGCCTGGAACAGCACCTTCAGGAGAAGAGGGGAAACCCAGGGTCCCCAGTACAAGAGTCACAGTACCACAGCCCCAGCTACACCACTCATCTGGACCTTAGGTGGGCCCTGAGGTCACACCAGGTAATTCCAGGGGAACCCTGAGAATGAAAACAGTACCTTGTCAGTACCTTTTTCCAGAAGGAATTTCAGAGCTTTCCCCTTGGAAAGGAGATGAGGAAAGACCTCATGGTTGTGGCTGCAAAAAAATTTCTCTTCCCTTCACTGCCTCGTCACTTCTGTCATCCCCTGTAACTCACACTGCTGGATGCAGATGGAGGAGGAGGTGGGGAATGGAAGTAGTAGCACTCAAAAGCTGACAGCTAACTTTATCTATGCCTCTGAAGAAGCAAGTATCCTTTACCCCCTTTGCTGTTTCACAAGCTCTTTCTTAAACACAGAAACATTTAAAGGACCTCACTGCACACGAACTATACCTGCTGAACTTAGAGACAAGAAAAATTTCACTATATTCCTGATGCAGCAGAAAAACAATCCCAACTCTAGGAAAATATACCTGATAGTTTTTCAGTAAAAGCCACTGTCATCAGCTGAATTCATAAATGTTACTTAAGGGCCCAGGTCTGGCTTCAATTTGCCAATTAAGTACACAAACCCCAGAACCTGAGAGTCACCTCCAACAGCAGCTTTATGGTTATGCACAGGTATCCTAATGTTCATTACTTCATTTTACTCTGTCCTGTTTACTGTTCTAGCTGGGTGGGATTTCCAGTTACTGAAGCTAAATAGCACCAATACCAGGACAGGTCCCTGAATCCATCCAGTAACAGAGGAAAAGGCACAGGGCAGTCATGGAACCTGTTGACACACACCTGTGTGGTATTTTTATTGAATACAAGAAAATCCCCAACTGCTGTGGTTTTAATCCCTGTCTGGCTTCTAAACCAGAAGGAACACACAGCATGCCAGCAAAGTAACAAATTCCACAGCACCCTCTGGTGCACCTTGGTTCTCTGTGCTAAACACCAGGGTCACATTTTGGATCTCTCCTATTTAAACAAACCCTGTTCTTAGTTCCAGTGCTCTCTCCTGCTATTCTGGCAGCCAAGCACTGCCCACCTGCTCCCTCTGCTGTTCCTGCTCCCACTGCTACTGCAAAAGCATGGCTTTCATTTGTTCAGCATTGCCTAACACGTTTTCCAAAGAAAGATTCCAGAGCATGTGCTTTGCAGATATATGATTATTTTTAAAAAAATATAAACATGAGCATTCCTAAAACCTTTTAGCTTACCAAGAGCTCTCCTACTGACTATCATTCCATCCACCAGTGGGATAACCATGTTGAATTTTCCAGTTGCTCCTTGTAGTTTTATCCTGAATAAGCCAGTGTTTAAAGGATGGATGAAGATCACAGGAACTTCCTTCTCAGGAATGGTAGATCTTAAGGGAAAAACACAACTGTTGAATCAGTTTTAAAGCACTGTTTCAATTAATCTAGAGATGAAAAATTACCCCTTTAAGTGTTAAAAGAGTCTTAAAATGTCTCATGGTTAAGGCAGCAGGATCCTGGGGCATGCTCTGGACCATCAGAAGGGCTCTGTCAGTCATGCTGTGCCTACAATCTCTGTCCCCAGGGGACTGGAGAGCCCTGCAGCCAGGGTACAGCATTTATGCAGCATTAACCACCTCACAAGGGAGCCAGTCAGGAGGGAGACTCATCACAGGCTCAGATAAAACTGGACATTTTCTGTTCTTTAATTTATATTTTATCTGCAATGATGTGAAAAGCCTTTTCACTTTTTCAACCAAAAAAATAGTCCACTGAGACATCAATAAAAATAATGAAAATAAGAGCAGTCTTACCTCAGGGAAGTGCTACTATTGGCTGTGGTTTCCACACCAGTGCTAGTCTCAGATACCAGATCAGGGAGGGGGAAGTTTTCTGTTAAGAACAGGATGTACCAAATAAAGTTTATCTAATATAGTTTTGGAATTGTTTTTTTCTTGTGTAAAAGGAAAGATTATTTACATCAGTCAAAACCATGCAGTCCTCAAGCATTTATACCACTAGTGTTCTTGCACAGCTAGTGTCTTTGCTTAGCTTCCAGTTTCAACATTCATGGAGGGTACACACACCTCAGCCATCTGCACTCAGCAGATGAGGTCCCAAACCCTCCATTCTCTCAATGAAAAGGTCAAAATCTCTAAAGGAACCATGAAAGCAGGAAGGAGATTAACTACTTCAACCACAAAAAGAGCTTTCAAATTATTATTCACTGCATCTTCAACCATCCACAAATCATCAGCCTCCAGAATACTGCTAGGAGCACTGAACAATGCCAACCACTCACACCTACAGTTCCCTTGAGCCCCGATCCCACAAACATGATATCCTTCCTCAAATCCAAGCTCTATGGATCTCCACCATAATCTACAACTCTGCTGCCATGCACATGGTGACTAAGACTGGATAATGAAGGGAATGAGGACATAGTAAAAACTAGAATCCCTTAGGAGGATTTAGCACTTCCCAACACCTTGTTCAGGGGTTAAGATGTTGAGAGTGACTCACAGAAGTACAGCTCAGGCATCAGGACAGTGCTTTCTGGCAGAAGGAGTCCAAGGCCCAAACCCAGATGATGCCATTTAAGTTGGGATGCAAAGGGTACACAACAGCTGAAGCAAGCAGAGGGAGAGGATGGGAGCTCTCCCATGCTCTCATGGACACACTTTGAGATGGTGCAAGAGGGAGAGCAACAGTTGGCACCAGGATGATAACCTGGTGGTTTTAGTCAACTAAAAATGACAGCTTTTTACTGTCTAGACTCAAAGATGTATCAGAAGCATAAGGCAAAAGCCAAGAACATAAGGAGCATATGGCAGAGCCTCTGGGTTAGGAGTCACTTCCAAGAGCTGCCTCCCCTCCATCCACATGCCAGGCTTACTGAGGCTCACAAACTTATTTCTTCAGCTTCAGGCCCAGAACCCTAGAAGATTTCTAGGGCTGCTGAAAGAAACAGTCAAGCAGAAGCATGCCTGTGTAGTTGTTGCCCCTTCACTGAAGGGCCTTGAGATGCCACCCAATGAGGAAGGGGATCAGGGACACCAGCTTGGGACACACTCTAGGCCAATGTCTGGACAAGGAATAATGGTGCAAAACTTGCTGTCTGCCTCCTGATCTCAGTAAGGCTCTGAAGGACATGCTGTGGACACGGTGGTTTTCCTGCAAATTTAGATCTACACTTCACAGGAAGCTTCCTCTTGATTGCTGCTCCCATTCCCTTGGTTCCTTTACTCTGGAAAGAGTTAAGGCCTTCATTAAGTCCACCCTTACTGTTAGACTAGGAACCAGGATTAGAAATCAAAGACAGAATAAAGCAGCAGTTTCTGGCCAGTCTTGCAGACACTGCTGGGCTAGGCCAGTGCACAGAGACTCTTGCATAGCACTGAGGCTGAGCCATGGCTTGGAACCACCACACAAGAAGCTCCTGGGGACAAAGAATTCCTCAACGCTGTTCACCATACCCATGCCATGGCTGTAACAGGACAAACAAAGCTGGGTCTCTCACAGAGCAGCAGTACACTGAGGCAGAGAGGAAACATCAAACTAAGAAACAAAGCTGCATGAGGAACAGGAGCTTGCCTGAGCAACACAGCATGAAGGGAACATTGAGCAGGCACCTGAGTGCAGAACAAACGAGCCCTCCCCTGAAGAGAGGACATGGAGGTCCAAAGGTGTCATCACACCAAGGAAGACAATGATCCCCTCCAGCACAGAAGCAGCAGGTGTCAGAAGCCATTTTTTTTTAAAGGAAGAAAATCAGAAACAACAGCTGTGGAGAACTCAAAAGCAAAGGAACACACCTGCCTTGGGTGCTGAACTTAAGAAGGTTCATGACAGCATTTCACAGGTACTGCCAGGGCTAAAGGAAACTTCAGACCTACATTTGCCACTGTTTTATGTGCACTCTATGGATCACATCTCAAGTACTGAAGAACTGATTCAGAATCTTAGTGTTGTTACAGACATTAATAAGGATTTATTTTGACTCTGAGGGTGGGGATGCTCTGGCACAGGCTGCCCAGAGAAGCTGTGGGTGCCCCATCCCTGGAAGTGGTCAGGCAGGATGGGGCTTGGAGCAACCTGGCTTAGTGGAAGGTGTCCCTGCATAGGGAAGCGGGGTGGGACTAGATTAGCTTTAAGGTCCCCTCCAATTCAAACCAGTGGTTCCATAAGCTAGCATTTTATTAAAATGTTTCTAAAAAACAATAAAAGGAACAGTTTTTCCTCTGGTTCCTGCCCTGTTGTTACTTTAGTGAGCAGTTAGGAGTTGTACATACCTATATCATCATAACGTTCCACCCAGACCACATACACTTTGGTTTCAGGTCCCATTGGTGGAATGGTTCGGCCCTGAGGAATTCTCTTGGATCTAGAAGTAGGACTGAGCTGTTTCAAACATAAGGGAAGAGGAGTGTTTACAAACATCATGAGTTCAATAATGCAGCCAACAAGTATTTCCCTGCTGCTCCTCAGTCACTCATATCTCAGCCAGGTACAACCTCTGCCAGCTGCTGAGCAGGGGCAGCTATGCTGGAATACTCACTACAATCTAGGTCACAAATCTACTTATACTCAATACAAACTAAGATATATATATACACTCAACCTTGAATCAGTTAAATGCTTTTCTTAATGTTCTTGAAGACCTTAAATGAGTAACTAAATACACATTTTGGAAGTGATTTCGAAACAAGTAATAAGTCTTTTGCTTACAGATATAACAGGTCTGCTTTGTCAGAATACAAAAACAACTTCTGGTAGTTCAGACACAACTGACACACTGTTTTAAACTGAGTAGCAAGAAAAGTGTTCATGTCTATCCATCCTCAACTTCCAAGCACGGATTTGAGGCTGACTTACTCTATAATATTGCACATATTTTTTTCTTGCACACATTTCAAGATTTCAGGATGCACAATATTACCGCTTAGCATGTCTAAGTTTTATATTTAAGTAATGTAATCTTGCAATCTCATACTGCAGATGCCAATTCTGGCAGGACCAAAGCAGATATCAAAGATTAATGCCAAGGAACAAGTAGCACTACATGCCAGGAAACCAAATCATATACTATCAAAAATCCTGAGCATTGCCAGCATGTTCCTTGAAAGGAAAAAAAAAGCATCACTTTTCAATGCAAGTTACCCTTACCCGCTGGGAGGGATTAAGATTGTCTGTATGGTTGGGGAAGAGTTCAAGTGTCAGAGGCTGCTGCTTCAGTATTCCTGGAAGCAGATCCATGTTTGAATCACTTTCTTGGTCAGAGACACTGCTTTCCAATGAATCAGCTGTAAGCCAGAAGAAAAAAAAAAGGAAGTTTTTGTCTATTCTTCCACCAAAAAACTTAAGCTGTCATCATATATAAGGTTTTGATACTAAAAAATGTTGTAAGGCTTTTGAAACTAGACATGCATAGATGTATGGTCAATTCAATATAGTCCTTGTAAGAAGAATTAGGAGACCACTGCCAGTTATTCCAGAAACAGACTGCCAATAAAGCACTCCCTATGGACTTACATGCATCCCAATAATTTCCTATAGAATACAGTCTCCTCCTTCCTATGGCTACACCATATTTTATTCCAGGCAACTTTCAGCATGCCAAAGATGCCATGAAAATTGTTGCTTCTTAGCTTAGCAGTGGTACAAACACTCCTCCATGTGCTGCAGGAGCACATCACTGACAGGAAAGGAAAAAAAAAATAGGCATCACCAGTTATTAGTGAATCACATGTCCAACCTAAAGCATCCTGGCAACAACAAAACTGTCATGTATATCTGGACATCTACTGAGGGTCAGACTGAGAAAGGCACAGAACAGATACCACATCAGGAAGGAGTCTAAGGATTAGAATGCTGTAATTTAAATGTCTACACCTTTCTGACAAGGATCGTGCTAAACACACTACTTAGTTAACTTATTTAGGTTTTGCTTCTGAAAGAGTTCTCAAACAAAAAAATGTTGGTTTCATTTTTGTACAGAGCATGTACAGAGAGATCTTACTCAGGGATTCCACTGGTGATGGGACAACAAAGGCGATTTCTGTCAGGGCATCTGCATAATACAGCACCTTCTTCTGCCCATTGAAGATACTTGCCCCAACATCTTCTGAGATAATTAGATCATCTGAAAGGGACAGAAAAGGAAAGTTTAGCCAGAAGGAAGCTCTTTACACAGAGCTTTACTGCATCAGAGATGACCTTCAAATACAAGGTGCAATCAATGAAAAGAAATCATGCGAATCTCATTTCAAAACGGAAGGAGTCAAATCTCATGGCTAACAACCCTTCTCAGATAAATGTTTTTACTATCTTGAAGGAAAAAGGCATTTTGTGTTAGCAGTGGCTTCACTTTGAACACGTTCCCAATGTACTGGATTGTTTGTTTCCTAGCACTCTAGTAAGCACACCCTCCACAAGAATACATCTACTATCTCTTTCTGAGCATTCTGCCTAGCAACATCATTCAATTAGTCATTCAATTTCCAATGGATTTTAATGGTTATCACTTCAGTCTGATACTAATCTAGCATTCAAGCCAGTTTCTACAGGCTCTCTTCTACAGATCTGGGCCTTGGAGCCAGCCCAGGCAATACCAATTCCCAGGGCATCGATCAAGTTGTCCAAGGTAGAATCTAACCCAGCTCTCAGTTTCCTATCCTGGGATAGCAGCTCACACTCCTGAGGATCATTTTGGATAACAGAATGGGGAGAGGGTGGTATATGACAAGCTAGGGGAGGAATTGCTCTAGTGGAAAAAAACAGACTCAATGAAAGAAGACAGAGAGCCATGTGTGGGTTCCAACACCTCCAGAACCTATAAACAGTAACTTGAGTCAATATTTCATTTTAATTGGGTTACAGAACACTAAAAAAAAAAAAAAAAGTCACACATTGTTCTGTGTATTGGCAAATAGGCTTGAAATAATCTGCAACCAATTTCACCTGAATACTGGTTTGGGATAATATATCAAAGACTTATCAAATCTTAAAAAGTATAGCCCAGAGGTATTTTTTTTGCAGAGCCTACTTCCTCCCAACAATATACAGACATTAGTTTTGCTCACTCTGACTTGAAGCTAAATTTACTATTTACACATTTTTTCCAGCAAGCATCATTTAATAAAAAAAAAAAGGGTTCAGATAGGAACACAGGAGCAAGAAAATTGCCTTTTAAAGGAGCCTAAGCATTTCAATTTACTACAAAAGACATTTACTATGTCTTACCTTGTTCAGGTCCCTCTTCATCACTACAGTTGTTGATTGACCAGCTTGTTGAGGTATGACCAGTCCACCCAGGGTGCTTCCCAACATCAACAGACCAGCCAAGAGACAGCAGGAACTCAAGGAAGTGGGGCTGAACAATTCTGGAAGACTCCATGTTCTTCAGGATCTGAAACCACCAGCAGTATCATGTTGGTACAGAAGCAGGAAACAGGTCTCTTCCTCCCCAGCTTTTTAATTAAAGTTTTGTCACCAACATGGTTTTACCCAAATATAGCTACAGAACAAGCCTGGAGCCCCAGACTTTCTACATGGGCATTACTCCCTGCTCCTCATCACCCTCCTATTCTGCTTGGCCTTGTCCTATTCAATCAACCTGACTTTCTGCCAGCATTTTTCAAAGCCTGGAAATGAATTAAATGGCTGGAAATGGCAATTTTGAGACTCAAGCATTCATCAGAAAAACTACTGACTACTCAGAACCTGCATTTGCACCAAAGGCAACAGAAGGGTTTTCTAGAGAGTTTTCTCTATTTGAGTTAAAATTGGAGGAGAAAGGTATTTTCCTCACTACTCACCTGTACATGACAGAGTGATTTAAAGGGCAGGCCTCACAGCACACTGAATTATGAAACAGATTTTCCAAAACAATTTTCAGCAGCACCGAGTGTGCACTTTTATCAAATATCACACAGTACTGTTCATGTTAAACTTTAATTCTACTTCTGGCAGAGATCTGGGATGTTTCCACATGTTAAGGCAATTTTTACCTCATTATGACCAAGTGGGAGTTGAGCCTTTCACCAAACAGCACACAAGGACAAATGTGATTTGGGTACCAGAACCACTGGGGCTGGTGGAACAAAAAAAACATTCATCCTTTCCGGGCCATGCAGGATTTTGTTTTGTAGTAGAGGCATCAATCATTTTGGGTTGTGCAGGGGCAGAATACTGGGACACAGGCCCCAACAAAGCAGAAACTGCAGGGATGGGTGCTGGAAGGAAAGATTCCAGGCTGGAGGCCTTGCATGGCCACGTGTCCTGGCAATCCAGCCTAATGCCTCGTACAGTGTTCAGAAGTGCCTAGACACACTGCATTGAAATATCATTATTAATCCTCATTACTAAGCACACTGAAACCACAGCTGTGCTTCAGAACAAGCCAGGGTAAGTGTGAGCTGGAAGACATAAGAGCTCCATAAGAGCATATAAACATTCTGCTAGCTCAGCAAGTGCATGTCTCACCTCAAAGGCAAACCTAGGATACCTTGTTTTATAGCTGACTTTGCAGATGAAAAGACTCTGCACTGGCTACTCTGAGCAACAATTTGAACACTCACAGACAGATCATTCTGGTTTCAAGAATTGTGTCCCACACCAAAGCAGAAGGTGCTGCAGTGTTCTGGCAACTGTGCATTCACAGCAGCACGAGGAGCTGGCATAATGATTTACTACAGAAGCCACACTTTTACCCTTTACTACAAGAGTTATGAATGGAATGAGAAGGTACTGGAGAAACACCCTATCCTAATGAGCCCATTAACCCTCTTAGCAAGTTTCCAGGTCACAAAGAAGTCACAACCTAGATTTACACAAATTAACCTGATTAACCTAATTGCCTTTGAATCTAAATATTATAGTATAAAGACTTACAATGCAATAATACTTCCTTACTTGCAGAAAGTTTTTCATTCCTTTAACATGTGTTTAACATTAGAATCAAACCAAACTACCTTGACACTGCTCATTGCTGGAACAAACTGCAACCTTCCCTGCAAGCTGAGCCAACAAAGCTGAACTGCCTTTCTGATCTGAATCTTTGAACTCTACAAATAAGGACAATAAGGACAGAACAAATAATAAAAATACTATTAATATTTTAATATATATCTTATCTATACTTAAAAATATATTAAATTTGTTACAATAATCCTAAGTGTGAGCAACATACTTCAACTGACAGATGAAGAGAGTAGGCAGTGACTTGCAGCTTGCACTGGTTCTGACACTCCATTCTAATGGATGCTTTACTCACTTGGAAATTACAAGAAACAAGACAATATGGACTAGTTGGCACTCTATACTTTCACTTACCTCCTGGCTAGTTTTCTGACCTGCTTTCATGTAGAAAATGAAAACAGTATCAAAAGGACGACAAGGTAACAAATCCAAGTAGCCAAGGTCATCAAAAAACCCAGGAAGAGCAGAGTCAAGTGCAATCAAGTGAGGAGGTAGACGACTGTTAGTAGGTTCCTGTCCAACAGAGTTCAACAGCTTAAAAACCCATCTTTCTTAACTGAAAGGTCTTTATGGCTTCAGTGGCAAACCATTAAAATATAAAAAGACAATTTCCCTTCTCTAAGAGCAAAATTATACAGGGATTTCTGATGCAATATAATCTTGTCACTGGAAATGAGTAACAACAAGTATAACAGGTTAACAATTTGTTGCATTCCAGTCAACAAGAGCACACAACAAAACAGCAGATGCTTCCAGAATATCACAGCTATGCACACAGTTGCATGTGCAGTTTCAAATTAACTTAAATACCAGAATTATGTAATATACCGAGCACTTTCAGACATTATTTTCACAAATGCTCGATAATCTACTTTTCCTGACAGCTTTCTGGAAGGAAAAGCAACAAATACAAGGGAGAATTCACAGGTGAGAGGCAGAATTTCAAATTAAGAATATGGATCTATTCCATATTCCTCTAAAAATAAATATTTTAATTTTAAAAAGAAACCTCTACATCTATTATGTACCAAGAGTTTTATGTATGATTAAACCACCTCAGCACAACCATCTCTGAAGCAAAATATCTGTGGCAGTTGTATTTCAGAGAGTCTTCAAGTACCACCCAAAACCTAACTCAGGCTGTGGAATGATTTTAAGTGTGAACATTTGAGTGTGATGGCTTATGTACCCACTGAAAACAAAGACAGAGCATGTTCAGCTTGAGGCCCAGCCTTTCACAGCCCTGCTCTTAATCCTGGAATCACCTGATTTGATTAGACTGCAGCTCAACAGTAGTTGGAACTACACAGATGATCTTCCACTAAAAAAACTTATTTTTCCCCATTTGTCAAGCCAGGCCACATGTAAACTGGAGGAACTAGACAACACCAAGAAGTATCAGATCACCTTCAATGCCTCTAACGAGAGGAATCCGAAGTGAGAGAGGAACAGACGTGCTGTCTGGAACTCCTGAGCTGGTGGCGGGGGCTTACACTCTGTGATGGGGTCAGGAAAGCTCTTCTTCCGCCACTCCTCTTCACTCCTCTGATCTATGGAAGTCTCAAAGACAATCTGCTGAGCCATACCATTCCTCAGCTTCTCATGGCGCTCTTCAAGCTGGAAAACATTGCATGAGCTGCTGATGTCACCAAAATCACAAAGACCCACAAAGAAAACAGTTCCATCACTTAGGAAAGCTCTACAGCAGCAGCTGCAGTCCACCATCAGAATGGTTACTGAAACACTTTCAAAAAGACCCTGCAACATTGCAAAGTGAGCACCTAAACACCCTGCTGGCTTAGGAGAGCTCTGTGAATATTCAGTATCAGCTATGACTTCTCCTATTCAACAGAACAGAGACTAATACAAATTAGATCCTGTAAAACTTCAAAATATGCACTCTCTTCTTCCCCCACAAAGGTCCCAAAAAAGACCTTTCCATTTCCCCAGAAGAAGCAACAAAGTGCAAGTCATTGCTTCCTAAAATACCAGGATATTAGGATCAGTAATAAAAGATGTTGAACAGTGTCTCCCAAATAATACATCCAAAGCATTGGCATCTTCCTGGAGAAGTGCATAGATTTAACTAATTTGCAGAGGTTATTATTCCATTAGCATGAAATTGGACAAGTCAAAGAGTAAAAATATTTACAGTAAGACATAAGTGCATGACTCATGAACAGACAAAAAACCCCAAGAACAAAATCAAATCAGAGACAGTTACTTACTTCCTGAGTCACTATTTCATGTAAATCAGGAATGCTCAAGTCAGCTTTCACAAATGGAATCTTGTCCACTTCTTCAGGAAAAGGGCGGTGTTTAACACTGTATTTCAACCCAACATCATTTTTAGGAGCTGGTCGAGGTTCTGGTACAAATGTCTGACAAAAGAAGGTTGCTTTTACATTTAAGGTACTGCATCACTAGATAGTATTATAACAGATGAAAAACATTTCCTCTCCCCTCATCACCGGAACTACACTGATCTATAAGGGAGCACCATCATCAAAAAACATTAAATACTTTAAACTAATAGACCTGTATTAAAAGTGTGACTGTAAATTTTAAAAAGACACAACTGTTCATTTTGAAATCTATGAACCCTGCTAAGCATCTAGCCTGTAAGCAGTTGCAAACCCCAAAAAATGGCAAGCTTACATCTTATCTTCAGCCCATTCTAACTGTATTCAGACAAAGCTGGCAAGTATTTGAGAAGATCCATTTCAATCCTTCTGACATCATAATCACAAGCCAAGGCCTCAAAGAAGCAGCAATGCTGTGGGTCAGGAGATGCACTGCCAGAATAGCCAAAGGACTTGCATCATGGATCATGATGCAATTTTGACATTGCTACTACATCATGTTCTATACTGTCATTATGTAAGTCCAAACTTCAAGTTATCAAGAAAAGCAACAAATAATCTAGGTGCAGGTTTAGAGCTGCATCAGCTCCAAGCAAGACCTTTCATTGCATCTTTAGTGTTGTTTTCTAAGTTTACTACTGATTACATTTCAAAAGGGCAAAACTATTAACAATTACATTTTAGAATGCCTTCAAGTTGGAAAAGTTTCCTTAAAACTGGTGAGTAGGTCAGCAGCCAGATCATGGTTTGTCCTTTAGTGTAGGAGGTAGCACACCTGGACTGTGATTATTTAGCCAAGGGTCTCAGTTCCAGAGATAGCAGAGCTCCAAACACATCCTGGATGGTCTTCCCCAAGTCTGCTTTGCAGAGACCACATTCATGTAAATGTGAACATGTCAGCTGAGACTGACAAGCCCTCACTTCAGCTACATTACTGCCTTTCTTTTACTGAGGGTTATGGGAAGACTTTAAAGATTTGGAGAAGTTCACAAACATTTCCATGACAAGGGTACATGCTCCATTACACAACTGCAGTAAGAAATTTTACTGTAAAATAAGACTGAAGTATTTCTCTTCCACCATTCCTCTCCAGAGTTGTTCCAGATTTCAGCTAGATAATTTTTTTCAAAGCAGGTTTACAGCCATATTTGCAACATCAGGTTTTGTAGCTTGAAGACCTGTTCTCTCTGCAGCACCACATTCTACACCTCCAGACTTCACTCCCTCTGCTGCAAGGGCTTTGCCTAATACCTTGAAAACTAGCACCAACACTCCTGCCTACACACTAAATACACTGTGCCTTACCCCATCACTGCTGAAGATGCTTTCAGAAGAAAAAAAAGACAATGCCCCCTCCCTTAAGCAAGTCTGCAAGTCAAGAAAGCAACAGCATTTTCCCAGCCTGTAGTTAATATTAAACACAAGTGGTAAGGAGTCACCAGAGATACAGCACATTACCTACAGCTAAAGGCCCCATGGCTCAGCCTTAATGTATAACCACCAGCTCTGGGGGGCTGTCTCACATTAGTGGAATTTCTGCTGAACATCTCTAAGTTAAAGATTTCTTTATGGGCTTTGATAGAGACCTTTTGATTTGCTTTAGCTCCTCTTGGTAAAAGACAGAGTTGCTGGGCCCATGCAAATCTTCCAGATGTCCCACGGATCAAAACCGTGACAGAGGGGAAAGAGTCATCTGCAAAGTATATGGGTTAAGAGAATAAGACATCATCATATACTGCAAACAGTTCACTGTGTAATCATTCAACAAGGAAAGCAGGCATGACAGCAGAGATTTTGCTTTCATGGTTAACTCCTCCCTAACCCTGAAGAAAACTCCTGGTGAAAAGCAAGTAAATCTCTCTGCAGGAGCAAGATACTAGTCTACTTTGTCAGTTCAATACTTGCCAGCTAAGTTTCATCATTAAAAGCAACTTTCATCCAAATTTATGCAGATCACCATTCTTCTCCAAAATACCTCCAAGGAAATCAAGTAAGATTGCCCAGTCACTCCCTGTTAATGTAAGACAATGACCATATGGACACACCGATTCCATGATGCTTCCATGACCTTCTGCAGAAGTTCCTCACAAATAGCAGCAGCAAGAACAGTGGAAGGACAAAAGATAATGGTCAAAGACTCAAAAGATTCTGACTCCATGTCATGGAAAATTTTTCCCCATGAGGGAAGTTGTCCTTTCAGGTTTGCAAGACTCACTTGGGCAACACCAGGTTGTGTTACCTTGGCCCAAATCCAGTGCTGGCCTGGTCTACAGCAGGAAAGCAGACTACAGAGTCCTGAGGTGCCTTTCTACTGGCACAATGATGATTTTAACATTGCAGGGATTTCAGTCTTCCTTCAAGATTTAACAGGCTACCAATCATCACCTTAGATGAGATCATCATACTTCATCATAAGCTTTTCTTCTTAAAGGTATTTGCATTTACCTTTTGTGCACATAAGCCACACACAACCACCATCAGGTAACTAGCAGAACTCTACTACTTCCCCAGTATTCCCAGGGAATTTCAGGTTGCAGCACAGCCTATGCACACCCTGTACATAAGCACACATACACACAGAGAAACCAAACCAGCTCCCCAGTCACTCACTTCCGTGATCTGCCTCAGAACTGGCCTGATGTACTTGTGCATTATTGCAATTAATCTTGTAATTCAAAGTAGATTTGTAAGCAAGTTATACACAGCAAGAAAAGATATTCTAATTTATGATTCCAACAGCTTTGCAGGATTCCACAGTAACACATTTAGCAGAGGAAGAATGAGGATGAGGATTGCTTAGCCATTCTAGCACGCTCTAATCCACGCTAGTCAGGAACACACTTGCTCCAAAACAGACTGGGGGACATGTGGCAATGGCTCTCAGCATTGATACTTCCTCCAAGAGTTACTCAGTGATTCTCAACATGGTCAGAGCACTCTAGACCACAACTCAACTTCTCAGCACCAGCTCATGCAGTTCTGTGCAATCTCTGCTTTCAAGACTGGTTTTTAGGCTCCATCCTATCTACTGATGAGGAAAATATATTGGGGACAGTACATCAGCTCTAACATAAGCTAGCCTTTAACTCAGGTAGCATGTTAAAGAATTTTCATCTGTTCTATTATGTAACACGTGAAGACTTCCAGGGAATCAGTTATTCTGTTCAAAGCATCATTTAATATCAGATTTTTGTAATCTAAGTTCCTGATGGTCTAAGTCTATGAGGCTGAAATGAGTTAATCAGCTGTGAAAGCCAACATCCAGTGACAAATCTCCTTTACAGGAGGTGTCATCGACAGAACAGGATCAAACATGGGAAAGTTCTAACAGTTCTGAAGCAACTAAAACCACATGAGCTGAAAGCACCCACAGAAATATGTTGAAATAGGAGGCCTAAAGCAATGGTGCAAGCATGAAGGTGCAAACATACTAATCATATGTTAATCACTTATCCCTATCAAGTCTGTTATACTCTTTACATTTTTGTTCTTGTACAAACAAGTATGTTTCAAAATGTAATGCTATTGCTTTTGTCCCTCACCCATTATTTCAATGGCAATCAGGCAGCAAGTATATGACCTAACTGGCTGAAAGAGTCAGACAACTGCATGAATAATTTGGGTAGGCTTGTGCAAGCTTGATTATCAGTGGCATTAATGTTATTCACATCACTTCATCCAAAGCAACATTCTGCTCTGTGTGCCCACCCACAGACAGGAACGTCCCTGAAATGTGAGAGAGACACTTGATGAAGTTTGTTTTGCAGCTCCATACAGGAAGTTTTAGTCTGAGAAAGAAGGAAATGGGAAATTTGAACTTACTCTGCTCATTCCCTAGAGGCTGCTCCAACATGGCCAGAATGACACTGTTATCCAAAACAAAGTAACGGAAGCTGTGCTTGTTTATGGTAGGGAGACGGGAATATTTAATTAATGTAGTTTCATTCACCAAGCTGCAAGGAGAAGCAGGACCACTGGGAGAAGGAAATGCCCCAAGTAACTGCATAATGCTGCAAGTGAGAAAAAAGTTGAGAGTTATGACAGATTAAGTGAACTGTTCCAGCCTAGCACAAACTTTCACACATATTCTTCACTGGTGTCATGACCTAGCAGTTGTGTTATCAGGGCACATCTGCCCTTGCCCATCAGGTTGTTTTAAGATAACCAGTACCTTCAGAAAAACATGCATGAAAACCTGCAAAGAAGGGTACTGCCTATAGAATGAGCTTCTTTATAACCTGGGTTATAAAGATATTAAGAGACTCTTTAAAGCATGAAAATCTTCCATAGCTTTATGTTAATTTCTAAAACATTACTTCTCCAATTATCCATACTTTAGCCTCTTCATATCAACAAGCAGGACAGACATGACAGTGCACTAGTTACAATTGCCTTCACTTTCTTCAAGTACAGATTACAGTAACTTAAAATCCTTTAAGAGGTTGGGACCCTTAAAGGTCCAGGATCACACAAGTGCAACTATCACAGATGGGAATCTTCCTTGGAAGAAAGCCTCCAGGTGCAGTCCAACAGTGCCTACCTCCTTGGAGCCACGGCCTTAGGAGTCCCCTAGAAGCACTGTTTTAAATATCATTTGAAGTTCTACACGATCTCACTAACACTATTAGAAATTGAAAATTTTTATGGCAGGAACCAGTAATGAGAGTTGTCCACTGAAGTACCCATGAGCTAAGTCAGGACTTTACCCTTAACACCAGCACCCAGAGCAAAAGTAAATCTATTGACTGCCCTCCCCACACACTTTTCCACTTGACTGTGAAAACAGTTTTATCTCTCTAAATTAAAAGAAACACTTTCAGGCAACAATATGGATTTGTCCACAAGTTCCAATGAGTAGTTGCTTTTTCTTGGAAATTACACAGTTGTTTTTACTAACAGTAACATTTATAGCAGTTGGATTTCAGAGCAGAACAAAAAAGTAAGCAGTTATTCCCTTTTGTAAAACATATTTATCCTCCTTATCCTCAGTCTGTCCTGTCTGCCACCATGCTGTTCAGACCACAACACAGTGCTTTCCAACTTCTCTGGAGCAAATCCCAGTTTTCCTCTCTGTGTTTCCCTTCCCCAACCCACACATTATCTGTTACAGCCCAATGTGTGGGCAGGAAGCCATCTCATCCTGCTCCAGCATACATGTGGCTGCATGTACCATTCCCTGCTGTCACAGTGTCACTTTTCTAACCAGAGTAAGGACAACATATGTTGTCAGGCTGAAGAGAAGAAGAAATGGGAAGACTGGATCACTGGGAGAAGTGAAAGAGAGAGGGAATTGCACTCTGCAGGAAGGCCTGGCCAGGAACAGAACACTAGGGCTGGAGGAAGGTCTGGGTTTCCTGAACAAGGAAGAGAGGAAGCAGGAGGGGATAACAGTGACCAGAGTAATCTGTTTTCTGTTAACACCTGCAAGGGGCAGGAGCGAGATCCAAGACAGAGCACAGCCCTGCCCAAAGGGCAAAGAGAGGGAACTTCTGCCTAACTTTTAAACACTCTTGTTACATCAGAGATCACCAGCTTCAAACTCCCTATTAAATACTCTCAGACAAGACAATACTGAACGTTAAAGGTGCTCTGACAAATTACATACCATGTTAGTGTAGCTTCAGCAGCATCCTTCACTCGCATGGATGCAGGGTTTGGCTCCTTATCACCTTTGTACTTGACCTCTTGTTCATTGTTTATGGATTTACTCCCTGAAATGCCCAGCTCCACAATCTCCAGTACTTCTTTTAAACAATCCTAAAACAACAAGAACCACTTTGAAGCAGAAGCACTTGGATAAACATATCAAAAATCAGGGAAACAGTGTTAAATCATTAAGTAAAAAAAAAAACCACTGCTGATAATATGAGCTCTTTATTTAAAGGCAGATTACCCCAACATTGTTAAAATAAGATCACATTTGCTATGGAACTGATTTTTTCTGATTATAGATGCGTACACTTCTATAATCTACTTATATTCTACTGGTTAAAAGTACTCAGAATGAATAAATACACACAATGTATTTCACACATATAAAATTGTCAAGAGGAATATTATGAATGCAACTGAAAAACATAAACATAGTTGAAGAGATAATAAATGCATTTCTGGGACTCTTTCCAGAGGTTTTAAGTTCTAAGCACATTAAGAACGAATTCATCTGGAACACTGCAAGAAATCCTTTTCCAAATTTTTCAGTTGCCAACATCTTTCATTAGGAAAATTCATCACTGTATCTAATTCACCAAATAAAAATAAGAACATTCTAAAAGTACATTGTAAAAGCTTCAACAAATCTACTACAGGAAAGGTCAACACTCAGTAGAACTGCAGACATGACACACCAGTGCTGTGCAGAACAAAATCACCTACTGAAAACATTCAGATTGCTACAACAAAGGTTCATATCTCATGGCTTGAGCTACAGAATAACAGACTTCTCCAGAATAAGTAAGTGATTAAAACTAAACATGATTGCTCAGGTTGTACCACCAGAAACCAGACAAGGCTCTGTGTCTTGGTCTTTGTCCTTATATTTGTTGTTGATATAGAATAAAAGGTGAAGAGAAAATTCAGGGTTTTCTAACGGAGTAAAATTAACCAGCACTGAGCTGAAAAGACTGACCACGAAGATTTGCAGCAGGGGTTTACAGAGCAGCAATCCAGCAGGTGAAATTTAAAGCAAATGTAAGAGGGAACACCTGGAGAGCTGCGTTTTTAATACTTGTAAACATGCAGGGGAAAGGTTCTCATCTGACTGTTGTGACTCAGGAATGAGCTACTCAGTGTCCACAATATGTAACACTTCCTCCTTACAGTGGTAATTGAAATAAAAAATACCATAATGAAATAGAATAAAGCATTATGCAACTGAGTAAACACAACCTGTGCCACATCCAGGGAATCTATCCTACCACAGTCACCAACTGCCATGGCAGCACTCCAAAGCACATGCAGAAAGAATCTATATTTAAATTTCTGCTTGTTGGTTTTCAGTCTTCTTTTCTAAAAATATATATGTATTTATATATATGTTACAGAATAAACAAAATACAAATATATGTGATGTTATATCTAAAAAGATAGCAATATATTACATAATACATACTTATCTATTATCTATAAAAACTCAAAGATCACTAAGATGGCTCTGAAAGAGACTAACAATGAAAACGGACATTCAAATTTTTTCATTTTTTCTTAAGCTGCAGGGCAGAAGGCAATTGAAAACATGTCTTATTTCCTGCTCTTCTCAAGCTTCCCAAGTAAGTTCCACCTTATACTGAGCTATGCTTTGCTCAGTTTCTAGAAAATCAGTGAAACAAACTGATTGTCAAAATATTAGTATCAAAGGAATTCTGTTGAGCCTAGAAAATGCTTTAGTCAGATAAAAGCTGACAAATGAGGAGAGTCATGGCCATCTGCAGCAGGTAGCTATGGGTCACCCCATTCATTTCTATATTTCTCTTTTGGTTTTTTTCCAAGTTTCTTTTCTTCTCTCTTTTTCTAGTTTCACAGAACAAGAAGAAAGACTGAGACATTCCTATAACTATGAAGGCAATTTTAAGGACAAAAATTGGTGAATAAAGATCAGGGATTAAAGTTCAGAAGTATTTTACACAGAATCTATTTTTGAAATTCTTAAGAAAGAATTAAGAAAGCAAGCCACACTCTTTTAAAATATCAAGGACAGACAGGTTGGGCTAAGGGCATTTCAGATGCACCACTAGAAAATCTATCCACTGGAGACTCAGACCTTCTCATCCAGCATGTCGGGGTGCTCGGTGAGCCAGACACAGAGGCACTGGAAAGCTGCCACAATCATGGAGTGCAGGTCCCGGGAGTGCAGCGGGGCCGGCCGGCTGCACTGGTACACGATGTAGCTGCACACGGAGCTGATCGCACGCTTCCGGTCCGAGGCATCAACCACCACCTTCACCTGCACCAAACAGGGGCACAGCGTGACAATCCCTCCTCCACAAAAAGCTTTGAGAGAAAAGGCAGTTTCTGAAAACCTTTCTAAATGTTTTAAGACACGGCAATAAACAGTTGGGGTGTTTTTTGATTACAGCTTAAAATTAATAGTGACAGATGTTGGAACTAAAAGTAAAGAAATGCTGCACTGAGGTGTGACCACATTGCATAGCTTGGTTTCAAAGAGCAGGAGTGGTACCAGTGTGCCTTGGTAAGAAACCAAGCTGTGGCAGTTTCAGACCAAACCAGGCAGAAACACCAATTTAGTGTAATGGTTTGGATTCACCAATTTGAATTTCCCAGCCAATGCACCAAATGTGCTGGGTCTAGAGAGCTGGTTAAACTCACCAGTGCACTTACTCATTTCTTGCTGTGAGATATGGTTTAGGAGAAGGGCAAAAACAGGCTCAAAACTTAAGACTATGAAGAAAGCTTTTTTAACAGAACTAAAAAGAATGAGGCAGGCACAAGCCTACTTGAAAAAGGCTTTTGGACATGTTACTTCCAAAGACAAGCAGAACAAGTCCCCACAGTAGTTCTGCAGGAAGAAGTGATCTCTTTTTTCCCTATTTTGCTGTAAAGGGGAAAGGTATTCCAGGGCAAGAATTACTTCAGCTGCATAAGAATTATACAAAGATTACAATATTTAATATTAACCAGGTGATGCATTTGAAAAGATACTATATTTCCACATTCCCATAACCCTGCAAGAAAAAAAAATCAAACCAAACCGCACAAGTTGGAGAAAGCCCTGGTTCTGTATGGTGCTCTATAAGATCCAATAATACACATTAATTCATTTCAGAACACTTTCAAATACGTTCTTCAGTTCATGCTACTGCAATTGTGAATGAACACCCAGCCCAATATGGCTCAGTGCTGACTTAATGCTCTAAAAACTGCCTAATGACGTTAAATAATGTTGATCTGTTGAGTTCCTGAGGGATTATGACAGAAAATGCTCAATTGTCACACCAGATTATCATGGCTGCTCTAAGTACACTGGACTTTCACTTAACAAAAGAGCTCTCAGGCAGAAAGGGGCATTTTGCATTTCAACAACTCTTCTCCCCCACCTAGTAGCTTTAGTTGTTATTTGTGTTAACAAAGAACTATGTGCAAAAAAAGGTCTGAAGAAGGCAACACTTCATATTAGCAATACACTACGTTTTGTCAAGATCTAAAAACTATATCCAAGATGAAAAGGAAGGGGAAAAGCAGTACAACAGAAGTTTCAGTTTAAAGGCATTCCCAGGTCATGTGTCCTTTGAGTCACAGTGTGTTTACACTGAGAGAAAATTACCTACAAGAGCAGTGCTGTTTTTAATTTCTAAACAGAACAGTTGCTGACAAATTCAGCCACAGAAATCTGTGTTGTGGCATGACTTTCACCCAGGCAGGGCTACAATCACCCTGTGAGAAGGGGTCAGAGCACACCAAGCTGCATGTCTCACCTTTGCCAGTCCCGAGAGCAGCTCCAGGGCAGCCAGAGAGATACTCATGTCCTGCCTCCACTGGGAGTTCAGCCTTTGGGTTACCAGGTGAATGCTGCGGATCAGCAATCCAGCAGCTGTATCTGTATGAAGAGCTAGGATATAACCCCAAAACCACACACCACAGGGAGGGAAAATAACTAAGCATTAGTGACAAAAAGCAAAGCACAGGCACAAGGCAAAGCAGCCACAATACAGACATAAAATAAACTCTAACCATCTTGGAACTGGGTTGATGCCTTTTGCACAGGCTAAATCCCTCACATATTCTCCAGGCATTATACAAACCCACTCAGACTAGCTAAATCAATTATTTTTAAGACATTTTGAATAATCCCAGAGCTCTGCTGCATTTCAGCAGCAAAACAGACAACTTCAGGTTTTGCTATTGAACTTAAATTATCTCTGGAAAATATAGGCTTTGGAAATGCATATTAAACATTAGTAGTTGTATTGAAGAAGTAAGAAGCACATGTAATTCAGGTATCTGTGTCAGAAGTTAACCATTCTTTCCACACCTAATCTTTGTCAAAAGCAGCACTAGTTCAATAGACATAGATAATGGAAGGATCAGTGCTAGAGAAATCATTATTTTTAACCTTCTGTTTCCTTGAACCTTTAACTCAAAATTAAAAATAGAAAATGTTTTAAGTATCAGTTCTCGCCTCAAAATACTGTGAAACATAAATACTATCTGTATTGGTTAAAATTGAAGTATGTAAATTAATGTCAGTAATAAAAAACTGCTCAATGACTAGTTACAAAGGGACATGAGAATTATGACAGATAAGGAATATCCTTCCCCAAACTTAAATTACCTTATTTAACATTCAAGAACTATGTTCAATGTCACACCAGGAGCAGATTCAAGAGTCTACTATAGCTAAACAGTAACAATAGACCGTCTTGTTTTCAGTTTTCTCTTGTTTGAAGCATCCAGTGAAAAACAAAAAATCTTTTCATAAGCTCATTACAACCTTACCTTCTATGCACAGGAAATTAAAAAAAAAAATCCAGTAAAATGAATCTACTACAAAAACATATTTCAAGTTATGTCATGGTATGAAGACTCTAATTAAAATATTTGGAAGATTTTTTAAATCTTACAAATGAGTATTTTTACAAGCACTTGTCAATAAAAATCCACATAAATTAAACACAATTCAAATGGTGCGCAGAAAACTAGTACTTTGATAATTTCAAACAAGCAAACCCTGTGAGGAATACATCAACATGTTTATATGAATCCCTAGAATATACAGAAGCCTCTCCTGATAATCTCCCTACTCTTGCTATTTACAGAACTAGATAAAAAAACACCACCAAACATTTTTAGTTGGTGATGATAGAATTGTCAGTCTAGGTTACAATATAATAAAGGTGATTTGTTCTCACATTTAATTGGCCAACATCAGTTAAACTGAAGACCAAAGGGGCAAATGAAATTGCAGGGTCTTGACAGTCAGCCAGCTTACCACACACAGATTTATAACATGGATTTTACTACAGAGAGCCAAAAATGGACAGTACAAGACATAATAAACTAAATTAATTATTAAATTCTATTGTTATAACATATGACACATCACAAGCATCCTGCTTACTTGCTCTATAAAAGCCAGAGTCACTGAAATTTTCTTTAAATGTGATTTAAGAAAAGGCGCTGCAGAGGTCAGGTGAGTATTTGGAATGCTATCAAAATTAATAAAGTGATGAATTTCACTTGGTGTATATATATATATATCATTCTTGTTGACAGAAACTGTCTTAAAAATACAAGTTCAAGTTTGCAAACACCTTTTCCATCAGCTTTTACACTCTGACTTTGAAAATGCTAGGAGTCCTTTAGTAGGGTTAAGACAACCACTGGAAGGACACATGTGAGTGCAGACTTGCAGCACGCAGCTGAGCTATTCCCCTGGCTTCAAACACCCGGGCACATTACTGCTTTAGAGCTAGAACCAGCACAGCAAAATTCAGAAAATATCAACCTGGCACACCATGAGAGGGTTTTCCAAAGAGCTATCCTTACCATAATCCCTCAGGAGGGCCTGTGCTGGTCGCTCACTGTCAGGTGTCGTAGGCTCTGTGCTGCCGCCGCTTGCAGTACTAATGCCGCTGTTAGTGCGACTGTGGCTTTTGAAGAGGTTGTTTTCACCACCATTCTGCAAAGTGAAAGGCAGTTCAGAGAGATGAGAAAATTTCTGAGTTTCCCATGCTCTCAGATACAACTGAAGATGCTACCTGAACCCATTTCAGAAGCAGGTAAAGTGAGGAATTTACTCCTTCTGAAGAAGTAACTTAATAAACAAAAAATACTCACCGTTTCCATCTGACAGCCAATGGCTTCCAGCAGTGCTGAATCCTGAACAATATTTAACATTGCACCTGCAGAATCAGATAGAAGAAGGTAACTATGGACTACAGCAGAATTCAAAGCAGCACAGAAGGTCTAACACTTCTGTAACAGTTAATAAATAAAAAAGCTGAAATAACCTAGTATCATTTGAGTGTTGTTGGGATCAGTTTCCGTTTGCAAAGCTCCTATAAGGATATTCACAAGTCTCAGCTTCAAGGACAGGAATGTTACTGGCTTATCATATGCTGAGCTGTCATCATTGCTGAATTTCCCTTCCAGGACTACCTGAAGAAAAAATATACTTATTTCAGTATCAATTAATGATCCAGTCAGCAGGGTTTCAAAAGCCAACGTTCACAGTACACATTGCTACTGACACCTTGTAATATGGTTTTACTGTTTCGTGTTCACTGGAAAAGTTCCAGTGCTAAAGAAAACACCCAATACAACCCATGACCCATCCAAATCCCACTCCCAGGGAAAGAAAAATGGAATGCAAACATAGTTATAAATGCACTACCTCAGACTTTATTGTTCCAAAGTGATGAGGGAGAGGCAAAAGAGATAGCAAGATGTGAATGGAAGCTCTTCTTAGCTCTGTGGGGTTTACATAGATTTTAAACTTTGAGAGTTCTCTGCAAATCAAAGCATCAGACAGTTAATAAATTTTTTACAAGAATCTGGAGCTGAATGTAATTAAGTTAATATTAAAGATACATCCACCCAGTGGTCTTCAGTAATTTGCAGTATGCAATGTAGCTATTTCTTTCTAAGACCTATCCAAAAGAAGCAGCGACTGAGATTTAAGCCCAGGAGATAAATAACACTTTTTGTCTAAATGCCTAACATCAAAATGAAACACTGTACCAAGACACAACACATACATTGAAGAAGGCATGCAGAGACTACTATTAAGTGTCTAATTTACCAAAACATTCTTGTGTCTACAAAGGTCTTATAAGAACCTACTCCAATTTCATCAGTCTAAATTATCAACTTTTCCATTTAATGATGCATAAGATTACTTATTTATTGAATACACTGCAACAACAGCCACTAATGAATATCTCGTGAAAGTTTACTTTTAAATCAATAAGCTTTCAATATATTTTTGACATATTGGAATATATTTTTCTATTCTTAAGGGCACTGTTTTGCATGAATGAGTAGGCAGCTAACAACTCACATATTTCATTTAAAATAAGCACTATTATTGCTTTAAAGAAAATTGCATTAAATAAAACTGAAAATTTGAGCTTACACAGTGTTGCTATTATCACTATCAAATATACACACACTGAGGGCCCCACACTGCAGAATTCCTTTGGTAAAATTGCACAAGAATGACAAAAAAAACCCATCAAACACCTCCCAACATCTGATGATGTTTATATGGAAATGGCAATTTACCTGTCAGGTAAAATAGTTTCCAGAGCCGAAATGAAGTAGGGAACCACAACATCAATGCCTTTCAGGTCACAGCAGAACAGAGGAGGGGAGTTTAGAATAACACTGGCAAGAACTGGGTGGCAAACGAAATCTGCTATCTGCAAACCCTGAATTAAAAGCATGTAAAATCTGACAAAGAAAGATAAGATTTAATTATTTGCACATAAAACCATCAGAATCCCACATGATTCTGCAGCCACTATTTGATCTTGTCTATATAAAATAGAGTAAGTTTCAAAAACAAAGCTAGGAAACATTGATATAAGTCTTCCCCTACATTACTTGAGCACAAGCAAGCACACTTGACCAGCTTAATAAACTCTCACAAATGACAGGTATTTCATATGAAAAGCCAGTGTAACACAGTTTTACTGAGATCTTGGGCTTGTTACAACACCCAGACTGAGAGCTGAGTAAGCATAACCAACTAACAGTGCTCTCCACTACTCCCTTCCCATGCAAGGGTGGGAGCAAGACCTTAATTTTCATTTTAACTCCTCAATATGAGAAAAATACTGTGAAATCTTGGGAGAGGCAGTGGACAGGGCAATGGACAAGACACACTGACCAGCAATTTGGAAAACGAGACCAATCATAACCACTGTAATCACTTCAAATGAAAAACCAAGGGTAGAAACCCAGCTGTCCATCACCCTAGAGCAGTTAGAATCTCGTTAGAGAAAATGTATGTTCTCTTAATTGTCTTAAAAGTCTTGCAGACACAAGAATTCCACTGACTGGCCAAGAGAAAGATGAACTATCTATACAAAAAATACTGCAACATGCAATAAATAAAATTGTTCAGCCTTCTGGGAAGTTTTAATGCGATCTGGGACAAATGTACCTGAACAGTTTGAGAGAACTGTGATTTAAAACTGATCCTCTGCCTCTAGCATTTGCTATTTTACATAACAAAAATTTGTTGCAAAGGCATACTGTAACAGCAAAACTGCTTTATCTTCTCAGAAATAAAATTGAGCATGGAGGTAGTTCAAACACAACTGTTTCAAACAATGGGATATTACTGCATTTCAATACTCAGAGGGTGGAAAAAAAAAGGAACTACAAAAAACCAAACCAAATGATGTGGTATTTGACAACACAAGAACCTTTGTGGTCTAATAAAGTGTACAAAGTTTTGTGCCTGCACGCTTATTTTTTCCATCTGAATAATATTCAGTGACAAACTAAACAAAAATAAAAATACAGGAGGCAGGAAAGTGCCAAAGAAAATGTTCCTTCCAGATTCTGGAAGGAACTTTAAGGCATTTAAAGATACTTTACTGGATGCACTTTAAGGTACCCTCCTTCTACTAAAACTTGAAAAAAACCCAGTGAAAAGCAGTATCATGAAAATGTGAGAGGAAAACAGTGCTAGACTTAGCCAGGAATCCCACCTCCAGCCTCAGAAGGCCAGCTAGGTGTTTTTAAACTGGCAACACAGGATTCACATAGTGAGTGAATGCTATTCACTGGGAATTAGCCTGCATCATAAAGTTACACCAATAAAGCAACTGGAAGATAGGTTAGTACCGGGATAGGTAAGCTGGTAATATTTCCTCCCCAGTCTTCTTGCTACAAAATATCCTACACAGTGTCCCGCATGCCTCTGCCCTTCCTGCTTCATAGTTGTCTGTGAATTCACTTGCATCGAACATGGGGTTGGAAGCCATAGTGTCTGTGGACATTTGGGATCCTTTCCGGCGGAACTCCACACTAGCCTGAGTCGCTAGAGCTGGGAAGAGAAAAAACAGCATTTCAGTGTGCATGATAATGTACAGATCAGGCTCATGGGATCCTGGACACAAAGATCAAGTGCAATTTAGTAGTTAACATGAAGCTATTAGTTCACTGTATTTGAGCCAGTGCCTCTGTTTAGAAAGTATTTGTGGATGTACCTAACTTGTGTTCTTCATAAGGATGACAACAAGTGACCTTCATATCCTGGAGACTGTCCCAACTTTGCTGGGAAGAGAGCACTCATATCCAATACTAGCTTCCTACCCTCTCTGAAAGGGCAAGGATCTGCCTCACCTGGTTGTTGTCCCCACAAAAATGAAATGCCACCTTCCCTTGCTCCCTTAAAAAAATGTTGATGGCATCATTACTATTGACCTCCAACAAAGTGCTTAACTTCCAGCTGGTCAACTCATCTCATGCTGCCTTGAACACCAAGCAGCTTTGATCCAGGTTTTTTGTACAAACATACTTACTAAAAAAACAATCAAAAATTTACGGCCCCATATGAGAATGAGATTCCACAATCTTCCCTTTCTCCTAATTTGGTCCCTCTCTCCTCACATAATCTCTAAAACTGCCAGACAGCAGCTACCGTGGGCTGGCCATCCCCTGCTCTCTATCCCACAGGAAGCTCCATGACCCTCTCACAGGGTCCTAACCTGGTTCTGCCCAGCTCTGTGCTCCCTCCCACAGGCCAGTTCTGCCAGTCCACTCCAATCCAAGTCTTCCAGGAGAGATTTCTCATCTCCCTTTCACACGTCAGCACTGTGTGGATATGAGACCACTTGCTCTGTTGGCTCTATCCTTTCTTCCAGGATAGCTACTAAACAAAATATATACTGCACTCAATGCGATTTTTTTTTTTCAATTTTTCCCCCTCTTCCTTGGACAGCTTTGCTCTAGGATTACTAACATCCTAAAGAGTGTGCTCTTGTTTTTAGCTAAGACTAGATGGATTTCCAAAACTTTTATAAACTACAAAAGCAAAAAGAAGACAATGTGTGCTCCTGACATAATCACACCTATGTGTTGCTACCAGCAAAAGAGAACAACTTCTGTCTCAGCTCTGGGACACTGGGGAACAGCAGGTTCACAGTCAGCCTTGCAAACAAAGGCATGTTAACACTTTAGCAGTTGGAATATCTGATAATTTACAGATAGGGCGCTTTTTTGTTTTGCTTTAAAGGAAATGTCTTAATGACAAGTGCCTACTCCTAATTTTTCGTTCTCAAATTTATCATTTAACCTAGGATTACCTCAAATTTTCATAGAAGTTAAGTAGCAAATAAGTACAAATCTTTATGCATCTTCCCATGAGCCATTTTTTGTCCTAAATAAGCTATCCAGCAATATACTGTAGTTGGAAAAAAACACTACATGCACAATGCATACAAATCAAACACTAGGTCTGTAAAATAAGCTTTAAGTAAAAAAAACATGGTTAGTGCAAAGTCCTGAAATTCATGACATGATCACAGACTAAAGTACAGAAAAGATGGGACTGATTCAGGCAGATTAATTTGCTTTGCCAACAATCCTCCCCATTCAAAAACACACACAAAAAAAATTACTTGTCTTTTTCAAGTAAAAGTGCAAAAGCTACAAGAGACAATGAGAATGAATTTACAAATAAAATATGGGATTATGGAAAAAGAAAAGCATGACCGCAATTAAGGAAAAGCTACTGGTTCCTACTTACAAGATTTATAAGAAAGAAGAATTTGGATAAAAGATGCTGCAAGATAATAGAAATAAAATGGAAACAAATCAAAGGACAGCAGTAGTTATAAAATACTTTTAAGATGGTGAAATTGTAATATAAGTTAAGAAGCTTTTAGCTTTTTAAAAAATAGATTAAAAGCTTTATGATACAGCAAGCTTGTTAAACACATAGGAAATTGGCATACAGGTCCAAAATTATGGTTTTGAAAGTACCATGCAAAACAATGAACAAAAAGTTACAAAATACGACTAAAATTTAGAGGTGTTTATATCAACATACACCAGTTCTTGAACAGAATGTGCTAACCATTCTCAGCTCACAGACCTGTCCCCATGTCACAGTGGACATGGAGCATACACCAGGCTATCCTAAGGCTCCTCTGAACTGGGGTATGTTTTGCAGGGGGTAAGTTACTTACCTGCCATCTCCTCACAGCAGTACTCCTGCTTCCAAGCCAGGAGTTCCCAATGGTATTACAGCTTCCATTTCCCCAAGTCAAATTGCTAACAACCAGAATACTTGAGCATGCTTCCCCTGACCAGCAGCTTCATTAACAAACTTCCAAAGCAGAAACAAAAGGTAGAACACTCCCAGAAACATTAATACCTCCATGTCCAGAGGAAGGAGTAAGAACTCCAGAAGTCAGGTACTCCACCAGATGGGGAGAGCTGCTGCTTTGAAAAGGCAGGCTCAGACCTGTAACCAAGCCCCTCAGTAGCACTCACTATGATCCCAGACAGAGCTGCTTAGAATTTGCCTCTAGAGCCCCAGAAACATTCTGTGGGACATTAATGATAGTGCAGCCAGAAGAGGTGAGGGTAATGATGTACCTCAAGGCTCCCCCACTGCCAACAGCCCCTGGGCAATATCAGCAAACTCCTGAAGTGTCTCCTGCCATAAACTGCAGAGCCAGCATCCTTTAGATACAAGGATTGAGAATGAGTCCATCAGACTGGAAGACTCAGTTGCTGAAATGCCAGCACAAGGTGCTGGTGAGCCTCTCCAAATTCTCAGAGGCTGAGGACAGTAGCTAGCAGTAGTGTGCACCATATGGCCAAGCTTATCTGAAACACATCCTGTCACTGAACCTGCCCTGGCACAGATACACAGATCCCAAGCTGTCATTCTTGGGTTATCCTCATACAGGCTCTGTTGCCAATTTCTTATGAAGGTGTTATCTACCACAGGGATCTATTTATCCCACACCATCAGCTACCTAAACACCAGGCATCCATCTAATTCTATCTACTCCAGCTGCTTTCAAATCACCTATGCATCTTCCAACAGGCCATGTTTACTCTCTCACCACAACACAGTGATGTTTATCTGCTGCCCACCATAAAGCTATACCACTAAAGTCTTTGTGCAGAAACCAAAACTTGATAAGGACACTCAAGGCCAAAAAGCATCATGCCATTGATGACAAGATCACTGCTCTGGTTCAGAATCCAAACAACAACACAAGACTACCTTGAAGGACAGGGCTCAAAGAGCAAAGAGGACAACTGCCTTCCAGGTAATAACCTCTACTAGGAGCCAAGTGTATACAAATGACTTCCAGCTAATCTTGAAAGAGAACAATTCTCCCTTCCCAAAGACAGACAAAACCAGAGCAACCACAAATGTGGAATACCTACAGTTTTCCAATCAAGAGGTGGTACAAGAAGCTCATCTATGAGATGACAAAATTGAAAATCCATGAGGCAGCAGTTAACCTGACAGAATCAGGAGAGTTGAGGCTGAAGGGGCCTCTGAGGATAATTATCCCTCCCCTGCAAAGCAGGGTCAAGTACAGCAAGTTCAGTTATCCTTCTATCCATTTAGACAGTTTTTCATCTCAAGACTTACAAAAAGCTTAACATTTTTTCCACCAATCATTTTTCATTACTTCCTTTCTGGAGGTTAAAGAATTCCAGTGGTAAAACGTGAGATCCCAGAACAAGGGAAAAAGGAAGGGTAGAGGGGTACTCATTCACACCAGCCTTGATCAAATGCTCTTTATTTCCTAGAGCTCATCAAAAAGGTGCACTGTAAGATGGGACAAGGACAATATGTTTGGCCATATGTGTCAGCAGGATTTGTTTAAAAGAACCAAACTAAATTCTGAACTAGAGCTTGAGACCACAGCTCATCCACAGGGGCCCTGGTAGGCACTGCACTGAACTCATTACTCTCTCTTTGGTAATCACATCATAAGGACTCTCACTGAGACTGTGTCACATGACAGAAGAGGAGAGAGACACCTGCAAGGGCAGCAGACACCTGACTAAATTCCCATAAGTTAATTCTGTCTTCCAAATCACTAAAAAAGCAGGACATGACACAGCCAGGCTCCTCAGAACTACTCCTGCTGTACACAGCAGATCACGTGTTGTACAAAGACTGCTCTCACAACAGACAGCTTGGAAGAGCACAGAGGAGAAACAGAATTAACTCAGTTCCAAACAGCTGTCTCTAGTTTTCAGAAAGCCAGTAAATATCCCTGTAAGGCTAGTAACACAACAATTTTCCAGTTGCTGTTAGGTGATTTGAGACATTGCACATATGAACAGAAGGCCTTGGAACACCTTCAAGGAAGTTAAACCTTTTGATTTTGGATGACTGTCTACTTCTGCCAGCATAACAACACCTCTGTTTACAGCACCACCAGTAACAGCACCATCTGAGCTGACATCCTTCCTTTACAGGTTAAGCATTTCACTGAAATCACTCAAGAAATAGGTTATGTCAAAATCAAAATGAATTAAATCAATCTGAAAAGCACTAAATGCAGTAAAACATTAAATGCATATGCAACTGAACACACTCTCAAAGGATGCCCTGCTCCTTCCCAAGCTCAGCTGTTTCCCTAGTCATGAGTCATAGGCCTTTTACAAAGAGATTCCAAACTTCTACCACAGAAACCCACAAAGATCACTTCCAAAAACAATGTGCTACATACCTAAAACACCTTTAGAAGATCCCAAATCCTAAGCTTTTACATAGGAATTTGAAGCAGTAAGCAAGGAAATTTAACTGCTGCTGTCAAGTCCCACTATACATCCAACTTGCTACAACTAATGTCTTTCCTGTTTTTCTTAGGTCAGTGAGTTACTGACAGATTGATTGATAGATCTCATGGAAAAGTTAGCAGACATTCAAAATATACAAGAAGCAGGAAAACCGCAAGGAATGAGAAAGATTATTATTTTCTGAATATTATCACCAAAAGTAAGATGAGAGCCAAAAATCCTCTCTGAGCAGAGCTAACCTCAGCAGCTGAGCAAAGCACAGGAGACAAAAATAAGTTTGGCAGTTAAGGGCTGAAGACAATGAAGATATCAAGTCATTAAGGGAAACACACAATAACCATAACTGATAGGCAGCAACTTCAGTAGCTATTTTGAGGACTCCTGTTTTCATAACACTCTACAAAACCAAACACCACTTTGTGCACTACATGGAGTGATGTAGGACAATTTTTCAAATATTAAAGAGTCAATATAAACAGTTGCTATTAATTATAGATACTCAAGCAGATTTCAAGCTAAGAAGTTGACCCCTACCATATGATTTCCTCCACTTAACAGCATTTTCTCAGTATCATAACTGGAAGTGCCACACTTGTTAGAGAAAGAGAGTCTTTAATAGTAAAGAATGGGCTTTTTTTTTAACCTTGAAATATCCAAACAGCTGCTGAGGTAATAGATGCTGGTTCAAGGGATTAACTACAACACAGCACTTCACATTTTACTCTTTTTGGATTATGCATGAGTTTATCTTTCAGGTAGGAAATGCCAATAAAACAAGGAAAAAAGTGTACAAATATTTTTTGTAATATTTACCTGTCATGCTGCTGTCTCTGTTTATTCCATTATGAAGTTTACAGTGAACAAATGCTGCATCAAATAACCATGATCCAAAGAGGTTCAAGATGCTGTTAACCTTTGGCCTGCGAGGAGCTGGGAGTGGTCGAGGCTCAGAGCTTGTCTGGTTTGGGCTAGAGAGTGGAGAAGGAGAGGAGGGTTGGTGCTGCACTTTTGAAGCATGTGCAGTAGTTACCTGTTTGAACAGAAGAACAGATCAGCTCCCAGAATCAAGGAAATTACTTCCCCTAGCTGAGGAAATGATCCAAACAGTCAGCTACTCAAATACAGAGTATGAAATCTTACAGTGCTGGTTTTCATTGTCACTTTGTTCACCGTCACTGCCCGATGCCGCCGGTTGTGGGGTGGAGTGGTGTTGGTAGCAGTGTTCTGGGGCATGCTCAGCCTGTTCACTGGTGTGGGTGGTGCACTGTCTGCCCGGGGTCGGGAAATGCCTGTAAGGCCAGGAATAAAGCAGGCTTTCAGCAACAATTCCATGGGCTCACACAGAGCAGCCCATTAGTAAGCACAGGAGCCTTTGCTCAATAGCCATACCTACCCCTGTTCCCCACAACAGCAGTAGCAACAAAAATACCCCTCCTGATTTTACTATTAGCAGAAACAAATGCATAAGCAAATTAAAACAGTAATTACATCATATAAGCAATTTATTAAAAAACACCAAAGGACCCAAAGCCTTACAGCTGTAGGAAATGGCAGATAGGAGGAACCAGTCTAGAAGTAGGGAAAGGAGCAAGGTTCATTTGCCAAAGACAATTTCACAGCTCACTTCTGCCAAAATTCAGATGCCTGTCACCTTTGCCTTTCTTTCCTAATCATAACTCACACACCTTTTTCTGAGACACCTCTAAGATGTCTGGCCCTTAAAGCCACCTAATCTCACTAAATTATGATGAAACCCATCCACCACACAGCTTTCTGCTCAGTTCGAGCTGAATCAGCTGCTGAATAGTCAAATACTAAAGCAGTACACAAGGTAGAGTAAGAAAGCAGAGCAAGCAATAATTTTTCTGGCAGCAGCAGGACATTAAACCAGTTTTTATCCAGCTTCAGGAAAATTCATGGTGTACAGAGCTCTTCCTCATGAGAATCAGAATCAACTAAATATCTGCAAAACTTGAAGTGACAAACATCACTTCTGTTCATTTTAATGAATTCCAACACCATTGCACCCTATTTGAAAAATGAAGTGGGGAAACGCAGAGTGCTTGAGATTTTGACACAGATTTTTTTTTTGAGCATGTTAATTAAGGCACCCAAGTACTTTTCATAACACATTACAGAACAATTTGCTCCTGCTAAATCATCAGGCAAAGTATGCATTACAAAACCTATTGTTTAATACATCTGGCTGGAAAAGAGGATGCACTATTTTGCCAAACACATCATACAGGTACCAGAGAGAGCAAGATAAAATCTAATGTTTTAGCACTTGTGACAGAAGGTAATGAGCTCTCCCATCAGCCTTCACTGAAGAGCTTTCTGCAGCTCTCAAAGTCTGCCTGAGCACACTCTCCCACTCCATACCTACAGCCTGAATTCAATTTTACTATGAAATCTCCTATGCCTCAATGCATTGTCTCTGCACTCCAGGCAGGCTATTATTATTATGGATGCTTTATCTTGCTACAAGACCTTTATAAATTTTAAGTGTCCGATTCGAAAAAACCACTGAATACTTTGGGTTCAAAGGCACTTTAAAGATCCTCCATTCCAACCCATGCACGGGCAGGGACACTTTCCACTAGACCACATTCTTCCAAGTCAACTCCAATCTGACCTTGGACACTTCCAGGGATCCAGGGGCAGCCACAGCTTCTCTGGGCACCCTATGCCAGGGTCTCACTAACCCTCACAGGGAAGAATTTCTTCCCAATATCCAGTCTAACTCTGCCCTCTATGCCCCTAGAACCTGCTCTTCTCCAGGCCGACAGTCTCCTTCCACTAGTGGGGTTTTTTTCTAGTATTTTGCACATATCTGCTCCAGTCTCGTGCACTCTCACATCAGCTCACACTTAGGGCAGATGACACCTGCTTGCACACATTTAAGCAGAGAAACAGCTGAAGACAAGAAGTATTCCCCAAAGAACTTTGAGTAAGTCTGAAGCATACTAAGTATAATGCTTTAAATTTCAGGTACTCCATCCTGTTATGTCAAACTGACCAGCCACAGCTACTAGGTTACCAGCAGAGACAAGGAAACATGCCTTTTGTACTCAGCAGTAGTAGTCACCCACTGATCATAAACTAAGGGGAACTCTCACAAAGATCTGAAGATGACAGTCCAAATTCAACACCTTACACAAAACAGGCACACAGCAGTTGCCACAAAGATTAGAACACGGTGGTGAGTGCTCACAACATGCTAAAGCATAGCACTTGCATTAGTGATTAGATGGAAAGACAAAGGAAGCCTTGCTTGGGAAAGAGATCCCTGGTTTTATTTTCTATTTCTGATCTATTTCTTTGTTTTGCACTTGAAACTAAGGCCATCTACAATTTCATGCATTCAAATGTTACTGTTGTGCATACAGGTTTTTTAAGAAATGATCTGAAGTCTCCTCATCACTTCCGGGATATACTTGCAAATGATAAATTGTTACTGCTGTATTTATGGAGCAAACAGATTTAATGAGACTAAAATAATGATTACATTAATATTCATAGCTATCCATGGGTAAGACAAAAGCATTACCTAGGAATGCATCCACTAAACAGCTGATTCCACGCATAGCACGAAAGAATATTTGAGGAAGATGTTTAAGGCAGGGGTACTGATTCAGTTCTTGAGTCATCCCACTCACATTCAGAAACTGCTCCTGAAATTTGGGGGTAGAGCTAATAATAGCTGGGTTACTCAAATCCACAGGATTACTGCACACAAAAAGAGCAAAATATTTGTTAGTCAGTTTAAGAACAGCTGTTAAGATTCTAAAACCACTTGAAGATGCAATAGTTTAAGGCATTTAAATAACACCACAAACAAGTATCCAATATCAATATATTTTAGCTGTTACTCCCTCAGAGAAAGGCAATTTTCACTTCCTGGGTTGGCAGTATATAACTGTCATCGTTTCAAACATTACCCAAACACACCAAACAATTTTAGTAAAATAAAACAAACCAGAGCACACACTTGCTAGACTAATTATTGTAGTAATAATAATTACTTATGAGGTCTTTCGAACCCAGTTTAGAGTTTCTTATATTGTTAAAATTATTCTAGAAGGGTAAGCAACAAATTAAATATTGTCAAACAGTGACAAGAAGGGGAGTAGATTATAAAAGTTTGGGCAATTTTTCCTTGACTCAAATCCTGAAACAGTAGTTAAGAAGTTAATTTTAAACAGTCTAATGTTTATCTAGCTTTAACTCTTAAACAGCATTTTGTAAAAATTGTTTAATAGTCTGGCCATTGAAAGCATTAATGTAATGCCACATCCAAAAGTCTTTGAAACAAAACACAGCACTTGGTTCAGCTGTCTATTGAAAAAAGATTAATATGTATGGTAAAATTAACTGTATAGATTTCTTCATAAAAATAAACATATAAGCATCCATTTTATAAATAAAAAAATTCTCCATTAACCTCAAGAACAAATGGAAGTTGTATGCATCTCCCAGAACTATTGTTCAGCTTTTCCTGTTTGGTACCTCAGAGAAACAAAATTCTATAGAACTCTTGTTTTTCAGGTCCTCCAAAAAAGCCAAATAGCTAAAAATGTTTCTAATTAACTGAATCAGTTTACATTTTGAAAGAGTCAGAGGTCGAAGTTGAACACCACCACTCACAGCCTTCCCTGAGCTGCTGTATGGCACTGGCACAAGTCTCATTTTATTCTATTTAGGTGCTTAATCTTGGCAATCTCCAGAGAAATGTTTCACTCGCCATGCAAATGCATAAAGCTGATGCAAGAACAGGAACTGTGGATGGCTGTAATTACCATACCTCAGCATATGTAAAAATCGAAACCATGTTTGTGCAACACACTCATTATCCATTTCTAGAGGAATCAGACCAGCATCTTCATCAGGAATTTTGAATGGAGGAAATGAAGGTCCATATGTAAAACGCAGCAACCTAGAAAGCAAGTTAGACAGACCTGTCCTTCAGCTCAAAATTTAACAGTGTGTTTGAGCCCCAAAGGTATCAGCAGCCCACAGGTGAGTCCACCTGTAACAATGCAACATCCCAAGTTTTCCTAGACATCCCATTTTATACAATCACTCAGTCCTCTTACAGTCTTGGGCAGTGTGCACCTGGAGCCTGCCTAAAGATCCACCAAACCCAAGAGCTCTTAAGGCAAAAGACCCCTCAGCAGCTCCCCTATCACTTAGCCAGAGGGGTCACCAGTTATCACAGCCACATGCACATCTGACAGGACATTACAGGTGTGAAGAAAGAATCATTTATTTTTTTTCCCCAAAAAAAGAAGGAATTCAAGCCCTTATCCTCACAGCTCTCTAGCTCAAGCTTTCAATGACACTAGCAAGTCATATGAGGTTGCAGTTCTAAATTCCAGCTCATGACTGAGGACTTACACTATACACCAGCACCCTGAGCTGCACTCACTGTTGACCTACAAGCAGCACAGGACTTGCAGCCCACAGTTTAGTGAGTTCTTCAAAACAGATGCATCTTCTGCCAGAGGCTGGGATCTAGACACCAGCAAAGACCAAAACCAGTGATCCAGTGCCATGAGGACAATACTTGGACAAATTAAGAACTTTTCCTAGAAGAACTGTAACTATCTGAAGAGTCACAAGTGACCTTCACTGAACTCCTGTTGTCTAATCTGACCTGTGCTTCAGATCCAGCTTCACCAAATTACAGTTCAATTTCCCTGATCATCATAATCTTTCTAAAGGAATTGAAGAGATCTACATGCATCTTCCCTATATCTCAGCATTCGTAGACACCTCCAGTCTCACCCTGCTAAAAATCATAGCCAAGGACACAAATTAACACTGCATATGTGCACAAATTTCCAAATATAATTTTCCATATGGTTTTAATTTGAAATATTTACCCTCAGCTTATTGCTAATAACCTGATTCACAGAACTGTTTACATTTTAACTGTTTGAAGCTGGAGCTTCACTGAAGTATTAAATATGCAGTTTAAAATACCACTGAACTTAAAGCCAGCCTCACAGAAACCTAACTTTCCATGTATCAGGCACAAACCAACATTACTGAACACAGAGTAAAACATTCCAGAAGCCCTTTAGACTCCTCTGCACCATCAGAACCAAGACTGTTAGTCAACAGTGGGAGAGAAAGTGTGGGCATAGTGTGTGGTGCAGAACACCAACACATGTTTTGAGACAGAGCTGTTCTTTTCAGATCAGTGAATCATAAAGTATTTTCCCTTATGTAACACTACATCTAACAAGCTAAAAATAGCTAAAGAAATAGCAAGGGAAATACACAGAACTCGTATTGCAGCTTTATTTCCCAGGGGTTTAACAAATAGCTGCATAACCTGGAAAAATCTATCCACACTTCACATTTTGACAGGTAATTCAAAGCAAAAGTTTTCAAAGTTACAATAAACCCTTGCAGAAAAATACACTATTGAATATTTCATAGTGCAGCAATTTTAACACATCTTTGAACTTTCACAGAAGTAAGTTACTGGTATTTCAGGAGAGCTAGGAGACCCAGATGACCCTCTCACAAGCAATTAATGCAGTTCTTTCCTCAAAGAGTCAGAGAATCGTCCCACAAAAACTTCATACCAAAAGGACCTCCATATTAAGGGTACTGAAATTCTCCTCACTGTTCAGAACCTTCTACTAAAGCCAAAATTTGCCCACAATCCCCAGATGTGAGTGTTCCTTTGGTCAGTTTGCAGGTGACACTGAGGTGGGCAGGAGCTGACCAGCTGAAGAACAGGAAGGATCTCTAGAGGGATTTGGGCAGGCTGAATAAAGGGGCTGAAGCCACTCCATGAGGTTCAACAAAGGAAAGCGATGGGTCCTGCCCTTGAATCACAACTCCAGAGCTACAGGTTTGGGGTAGAGCAGCTGGAAAATGCCCAGTAGCAAAGGCCCTGGGGGTGCAGATCAACAGCAGCTAAACAAGAGCCAGGTGTGCCCAGGTGGGGAAGAGGCCAGTGACACTTTTCCTGTAGCAGCCATGGTGTGGCAGCAGGACCAGGACAGTGACTGTCCCCTGTGCTGGGCATTGCTGAAGCACCTCCAGTCCTGGGGACGGTTCTGGGCCCCTCATGGCAAGAAAGGCATTGAGGGGCTGGAGCATATCCAGAGAAGGGAATGGGGCTGGGGAAGGGGCTGGTGCACAAGGAGGACCTGAGAGAGCTGGGAGAGCTCACTCTGGAGAAAAGGAGACTCAGAGGGGATTTTCTCATTCTCTACAACTACATGAAAGGAGGCTGGAGCCACCAGAGGGTTGGCCTCTTCTCCCAGGTAACAGGGGACAGAACATGGGTAAATGGCCTCAAGTTGTGCCAGGGGATGTTTAAATTGGATGGAAAAGGTTGTCAGGCACTGCACCAAGGCAGTGGTAGAGCCACCAAGGGTATTAAAAGACCTGTGGATGCAGCACTTGGGAACATGAGTTAGTGGTGGGCTTGGGAGTGCTGGGGACATGGTCAGATTTGATGATCTTAGAGGTCTTTTCCAACCTAACCAGCTCTATCACATATGATCCTCACTGTTCCCATAGCCAGCAAGACTCGTACAGCTCTTCTCCCCTACACTCTAGAGCAGAGAGCCTGTGGCCTGCCTCTGGCCCATCACATCCCAACGGCAAGGGCACAAGTGCCAGGCAGCTGTAACACAGCTTCAGCTCCACGGGGTCCAAGCAGAGTCCAAGAGTCACCTCAAACCCAGCAGCATGAGCACTAACAAGCACCTAATAATTCTGATGGTGACACACACACATACTTAATGCTACACTAATATTCTTGAGTCATTCCTCAGGGCATATGATGAAAAGTCACAATGATGGAGACTAATACACAGACACACACACATTGCAAAGTGCTAAAACAGAGAATCCAACTCAGATCTTCCCTTGTAGAACAAAGAAATACACATACAATCCAAGGATACAGCAAGAGCTCTCGTTTTGTATTGCTAATTCACTTTTGGATTGCTACACATTCCACAAATAAGCAACTCCAAAACACATATAACCATGATTTATCCCCATACATGCATTTATTCCTATGGGATTTCTCCTACCTGGAAGTAAGGGCACAAATGACCTTGCTCCACTGCTCAACGACTGCAGGATGATGTCGCCAGTTAGCCACCATCTCTTTGGCAGTCTTCCAGTAAGGAGGTGTTGGAAAGCACCGTGTGCAGGCGAGTAACCATACCTCAAACAGCACACCAATTAACTTCTCAGCCAGATTCTCAGCAATGCCACCTTACAACAGAAATCAAGCACACTTGCAGTTAGTGCTCCACCTAAATAACTTCAAATATCTCCCAAAGAGGTTTTGGTTAAAGTGCAAAGATTAAGGCCCTTTTTTTCATCATTTTTAAGAGTGATCTTTGATTGCTTCCTACAGTCAATTAGCCTTTTTGCAAGACCAAGTACAACAGATAAAGCCCAGCCACATGTGTATATTAAGGGATCGCAGGAATCCACCAATCCTCAGTAGTCTTCTACTGCACTATGTCTATATTGAAGTCTTTTTTTTTAAATAGGTAAAACTGACACTATTATTTTGCACTAGGCAGGCTGAACAGCAAAACAAAGGAGTTTCAGTGAAACAAACAGGGAACAACATTGTCTGAAACTGTTCATTCCAAATGTTCTTGTATTATGTCACTGTCCTGAGTTTCAGGAAAACTCAGCTAGAAATCATTCAGCATTTTCTGGCAATGCTTTATTTTAGAGTAAAGGGACAAAATTAGAAGTGAGCTATTGTGCTTTGGTAGCTTCTAAGAGCTTTTAATGGGTTCCCCCATCCTGCTGGCAAGCTGCATGTCAAGAAGAGCCAGAAGTTTTTTCTGTAATTGAACCAAATGGAAGATGAACATGAACCTTGCACAGTTGGAGCTGCTAGAAGAGTGTCATTGATCTGAAGAAGAAATAATAACAAAACCTCCCAGGTTTCTCTTGCCATAATTGTCGACTCATGAGCCAGCTTCTGGACAGCTTTCAAAACCTGCAAGCACAGCCTGATCTGACTGGATCCCGGGTCTGGCCTGCAAGAGAAGAAAATAATGCTGAGAAACAGAACTATAAAGTGATGTATTCAGTAACATGAACTTTCAGCAGTTATAAAAGGAAACAAATACTACTGAGTGAGACCCAAGAACACGAGCCAATGTGCTTCTGTGCACCTCAACTCTGTCTCTAGGTATCCTAACCCTGCCTTAATGAGCACAGGAGGCAGTGTAACACTGTTCTCCATGTGAGACTCAATACATAGAGCAAACACCAGAGCAAGCACAATGCATTATCTCAGATTTATCTTGGGCCAAACAATGACAATCCAGCTGAGACATCATGAATTATTACATACATAATCCAGAAGTGGCAAAACTAAGAGAACATATTGTTAGCAAACTAGTTTAAATTCTTTCTAGTCTTGTTTCCAAATTAGCTCTTATCCCTTCTTCCTTTAGTCTGATGTTCCTATAGATATTCCTTCTAAATCTTCTTCTATAAGCATTTAGGAGTAAGGAAGAAGAAAGGAAACAGTTTCATATCTTCTAGGTTTTTCCTGTAGTAATAATCAGATCCACATTGTCACTGCTGAGTCACTCAATACAAAGTTGTGCAGAAGCAGCACAAAGCAGCATCACCCATTCCAGTCAGTTAATCTGGACAAGACAGAATAGGTACAAAACAGTAACATTTTGGACAGTATCTGAGGACACTGATGAAGTCTACAATTTAAAGGGTGAAAGAGGAGATTACAAATTAGTGTGCAGTATATGTAAGGCATATTTCAACCTGTGCATCCTTTTGTCATCCCTCCTACCACCACTGAAGGGATGACAAGAAAAATCATAAAAGTATTCCTTCCACTGGACTAATAAGTACTATTAGCAGATTCCTACCAAACATTTTCAATATGGTATAACCCACAAGTTATGTTGCATAGCAAGCACCTCAAGAATGTGCTGGTTCACTAAATACTATCAGCTTTTATCTTGATAGCATAAATGTTGTATTATAGTACAGGAAAAAATATTACAAAGAGACAAGATAATGCCTAATACAAAATTGCAGACTACTAGCCACAGTTCAGGACTTCAGTGGATTACCTGATGTTAGTGCTAGGTCATAAACCAGAGTGTCTCTGTAGCACAACAGACTTTGGGACAAGTGAGCCCTCTCTTGCTTACAGCATTATTTTTTTTTGTCTGAGCAACAACCGAGCAGAATGTTTCAACTGAAATACATCCTTAATCTATATAGGCTTGAAGCTTCCAAGGCTGCTTCAAGATTTATTTCCCTAATAATTTAGAGAAACTGTAAAAAACCAGGGCTTATATGCAAGCTAATGGGATACTTCTGTGCTAATCTTGTAAAGGCAACTCGAAGATTCCTGTCCATCTATGACTTCCTCTTGTCCACAAACTTGACTCAGTTACAAGGTCTGCTTGCACTATTTCTAGATGTCTAGATTTCTACAGAGTGTGGCCTTTTGGCCATACTCTTTCAGAAATACTGTTCCCATGATTTCATATAAGAGAAGCATAGGAAGTTAATACAAAAAAAGTACTTTGGCACTCACATGTTACATGGTCTCTCAAGCAATTCCAGACATTTCTGTTGCAGAGGACCAGATATCTGTACCTCACTCTCCTGGAGAGGCAATACAGGGGGAGAGAGTGCTCATATTTCCTTCCAACAGTGTTTGTGGCACTGAAACTTTATCTGACAGCAGTAACAACCACTACTGCTTAAGTCATCTTCAAGACCTCTTGGATATTCTAGGGTTGTCAGAAATGGAAAGCCTGGAGACTATCCAAATATGTCAACAAAGTATTTGTTTCTTCAGGGTGGACAGAAGGCCAGTGCAGGAGGGAAAAAAGTCAAACACCCTCTCTTCCATCACTGCAGCAGATAGAGGAAATGTAACTTGACCCAATCAGCCTTCACAGTTCTATTTTTCAGCATCACACTATTTCAAGGACTGTGCATGTAAAATTTGATTTAGATGAGCACTCAGACTACAATAAACTATATGCACCTGCTCTATACGGGTGTACAAAAGCTTCAGAGATGCCATTTACACTGAAGTGCCCACTTCAGGCTGCTGCATTTCACACCTCACCTATATGTCACCATCTGAGTCTGAAGCCTTCACAACTCTGGGCCACCACTTTAAAGGCAGCCAAAACAAGAGCAACATCATTTCCAGAGAACCAGTGTAAGGAAGGAAGTTATTGTAATCACAACAGGACACAGGCTTATAATAAAGACTTAATATCTTCAACACAAGAGCAGACTTTTCCAAGAGACAGTTCAATACACGTTGCTACAACAGCTCCTGGGTAAGTACTCTACGTGAGCCCATCAGCAACCTGCATCAACTGGGTAAACCCAGAAATCATTCTCCTCTTCCCCACCACAGACACCTAAGTCTGAATCTTGGCTTTTACTCAAGGCAGCTGTACACAACTCAGTTCTGCATTTCATTTGCAGGACAGAAATTTCTCCTGTTGCTGGAGTGAATTCTGAACACAGCTCCCTGAAGGGGAAAACTTAAAAAGAGCATAGTGACTTGAACATCAAGTGTTGAAAGCAGCAACTGTGAAAAAATCAGTGCTTAAGATACATCTCAGAGACTCTTGAAAGAAAAACTATTGAACAGCTATACTCCAGGGACAATGTTTAAAATAATGATTTTTCAGCCCTCTCTGTCTCTAGGTGTTAATTATTTCATTCAACAGCTATCACGTGTAGTCTACCAGCCTACATCGAGGTCCAACAATGATTTTGAGAGAAGGGTGAAGTGGAAGCTTGTGCCAACAGCATGCAAGAAGCTGTACCACTACTGCTTCCTGCTACTAGAGTCCCTGGTGTGAGAGCAAGCAAAGGATCACAGAAACAACTATTTAATGGACTAGTGAATTCCTTCTCTGCTGTGCCAAGGGAATAAAGGATCCCAGACTGCAGACTGGATTCTGCACTTATTAAAGCTCAGAGACAACCTCCTGCCACAGTCTAATCCAGAAGCTTGCTTTCCTCAGACTTGTGTCATTGCCTTGACCAAATCTTTTAATGGGAATTAAAATGAATTTTCACTACAAGTTAAGAGCAACAGAATCTAAGAGTAGGTGGTAGACTTCAAAGCAATCAATAAACATCAAAGAATTCCTCTGAATTTGGACAAGTTATTATTCAAAGTCCTTTAGTAAAGTGACCCACGTGCAGCTGAGTACTTTGAAAGCCACCTGTAGTGATACATATTTAATACTGATAAAAGCAGATGGTCTGACACTTATGGACATACACTAAACATTGATCTGAAGTTAAGTTCCTCTTCAGGGGCCACTATTATCTTACTTATCCAGTACTTAAGTCCAACAACAGCAGGGAAACTTGCCATAAACTATAAATAAGGTAATGATGTTTGCATACTCTGGCAACTGAGCTGTGTACAAGACCTAGAAACATGTCTATCTCAACACCATCATCCAAGGATGTCAGGCAGCAAGCACTCTGCCATGGGGTTCTTTCAAAACTACCAGAGAAGGACAGTCAGCATAACCATGCACATTTAACAGGCAGCAAGATGCAGACACAGAGCAGCCACTCACTGCAAGATGTCTCAGTACATCACAAACATGGCCAAATCTTGATTAACAAGGGCTGAGACTGCTATGACATGCTCTTAGTTTATCTCAGTTTTACACAATGAAAAGTACATGGTCACACAGTGATGCTCTTCTGCTTTTCCCCTTACCCTTACACAATGAAAAGTACATGGTCACACAGTGATGCTCTTCTGCTTTTCCCCTTACCCTCCAGTCACCCAACAGAGATAAATCTTGAAGCTCTTGGAACAGTAAACTTTTGAGTATATGAACTATCTGTGATTCTAATTACCTAACCACAGCAGAAACAACTCAACTTGCTGCTGCAAAATTAGAAGCCATTTGGAGAAATGCGTTCCTCCTAAGCCTGCAGCAATAGCAGTCTTATTTTATTTAAGAGCCTCCGTGCCTTGTGAGATCTCTGGCAGGTTATCTGCTGACTATAGCTTTGAATCCCCAACACTCACCTTGGTACAAAGAGATTTTGGAGATGTTTGAGAATGCTTTGAACATAAAGGTTTGGTTCCTTAATAACAGGTAAAGGAATAGAATCCTTAGGTAACACAAGGGCCATAATCCAATCTGTATACACATCCACACAGTATTTCACAGTATCGCCATCCAAAGGGAGGGTCAGTCCATAACAAACTACCTCCATAGTCCATTTTACCTAGCAAACACAAAGCAAAAGTTATTAAAAATACGTATTTGCAAGTACTGGTCAGAGCACATTAGTTCAAACTCAAAAAAAACCCCAACAAAACACCAGTGATGTTGTATGGGCAATTCAGTTTAACATATCCTGCAAGAAAACACCAAACCACTAAATCATACATCATGATGTTATGAAGAATATGAATAAATGGCAAATCACTCTCTAAATCCTGAAACTCTTAAATCTAAACTGTAGAGAAAACTTCACAACACACAAAAGCTGTGCTAGTGAAAGATTTTCAAATTCTAATGAATACGTCTACTATACAAATTTTTTTTTAAAGTCATATACTGTTGCTTCAAAACTGAAGGTAATTAGAAAGGCTTTGTGCTAAATGCTAAAGTCCTTGGGTTTCTTTTGAGTTTTTTTGTTTGGTTTTCTTTAGCCTGAATTTCCTGGTACAGTAGCTCAGACAAATATTTATTATTAAGTCATTAGGTACACTGTTGCTATGATCTAGTTGCTAATAAAAACCCTATGAAGATTACTAAAAATGTAACACTTCATAAAACTTGAGATAACAAAGACAGAAAAATAAAAGAGGCTATGGAAAACCATTAAACTGCCACTCTGGCATGAAGGAAACTATCATCTCCATGGAAAGGCACTTACCTCTTTGTCTGTCTTTAGTAAACTCTCACTTCCAACAGATGATGTAATTAAAGCTTGTCCAAGAGGACGCACCACTGCATTTGCCACTTCTCTCCCCACATTCTCAGGATAGCTGTGAAGTACACTGGTATTCCCCTGATCATTCTGAATGACAAGATGCAAGGATCTCCACTCTGAGTACATAGTGCCTCTATGCTACAATCCAATCAACACCTGGGGGGCAAGGAAGAAAAAGAGACAATTAGTTGAAATGTCTATGACATGAGTTAGCAAAACTGAGGCTGTGTATCACAATCCAGACCCCTGTATATTCAAGATGCATACATCCATTTCATACATTTGACAAAACAGTTGTTCTTCAACCTTAGTATTTTTTTACACAGGTGAGCTTTAACAATAGCTTGATTACAGAGATTAAAGCAAGTTTCAGTTCAGGACTATCAGCCCATTTTTGATACTTAAAGGTGAGAAGTGACCTCACATTTCTGCTTGCACCATCTTTGCAGGAAAGATGCTCCCATTTACACAACATCTTCAGGTAAGCAGAAAACAGTTTTACAAGTATACTGCTCATTCACCTCACAGCAGTTAAGAAGAGATACCAGGAAACTTCTAGGAAAACCTTAGTCATCTGAGAAGACAAAAATTCAGCCTCCTTTACATTCCAAGTTATTTCTACAGCAGGCACTTCTGTAAATTGGTAGCTAAAAAATGCAATTGAGTGATAATGAAGAGTGCCCTCTACTCAATTACATCTGAGACAATGTTCCTGACAGATTTCACACACTGACAGTTTCCTAACTTGCCTCAGACAAAGAGCACCTATCGCTGTGCAGCAGCAGGACGCCCTCTCTTTTCAACACACTATTTATCAGCGTTAACTACTGAAACAGAAAGAGCAAACTGAAGACCGAAAAAGCAACTGTCACATCACACCTGATTTTGACTTCTCTTTTTGCTATTCTTCTGTATTTCAGCTTCAATAAAGCATCCCCACTGGCCAACTAACATCTCCCAAGTTTCACAAAGCTGAAAATCTGCGCCTTACATACAGATATATCTTACTGGGGTTCAAATCACTAAGGACTCTCAAAAAGCTGGTTAAGAGGAGGCGTGAGAAGAATAATAAATAAATCCCTGTTGTTCACACAATCTAAAATGCTATATGTCAGCTGTATGTTCCCAAAGGCTGCACTAAATAAAACATCCTCACACTCTCGCAGACAGATCTAGAATGAAACCGCCAGCATTAAAACTAGCAAAACAAAAGAGACATTCATTTTCTATAAAACTTAAGGATTAATTCCAATATTCCCTGGTGTAGTAAATTATCTGGATTTCAATATATTTCCTCACAATCTGTTACATCTTAGGAACTTCACTAGTTATCACCATATAAACCACTGAAACTAGATGTCTCACCACTGAAGACCCAAGATCCTCAGTTCTCAAACACTGCAGAAGCCAGCGAGCACAAAAGAATAATGAGTGCATAAAACTCAAAAAATAAAGTTCTGTTTCCAGTTTCCAAATACTTAATATGAACAGCTGCAGTCAAAACATTTAAACTCCATGATCACCAAAGTCAGACAGTGAGAACTAAACAGAGCCACATTCTGCAGCTACTGTGAAGGAATGTGCAGAAGTTGCACCAAGCCTGAAGTTGTGGTGCTTAAAGTGTGCACGGGGGAGAGGTCAGTGAATCAATACCCATGCACGGTGCAGTTCCTCAGAAAATGTGCACACTAACAGAGGCACAGGCTGGGGGCACATGTGAACATTTAGTCTTTTTTGTGTTCAGCAGCTTCAGATGTAAAATGATGTATTTTCCTACAGTGCAAAAGAACTTCAAGCACAAAGACAAGCTGTCCCAAAAGTGGATCCTTCTTTGCTTTTATTAGAACCAAAAAAGCAGAGCAGACACAACTGTTAGTAGTACAAGAGTTGCAAAGATCAACAGAGAAAGGCTGAAGGCCTAAGTGAGCCTAAACCAGAGAAGCAGCCACAAAAAAAAAAAAATCTACACCAAAGTTCTGGGATCAGATATGCTTTATAAGTATTTCCTGGAAATAAAAGAAAGCCCTCTTGTTTAACATGACCTCTGATACATAACAATACTAACATCTGCTCTCTAGGGGAAACAATTCTTGCCAGAAAGCCATCCTGCCACAACCCACCTTCCCCCTAAGCACAAATCAGACGTTTATGAGCAGTTTTTCTCAGTCCTGTGTCATTCTGAGCATGGATAGCTGCTATATGCCCACTTGTCCCACTGGCCTCCAAGTCCATGTTGGAGAAAGCAAATTCTAGCTAAGCTGAGACTAACTGCACCGATGGTATTAAGCCTACCAGACCCGAGGAAGCACAGCCCTCCTGGTAGCTCACCTCTGGAGCCATCTAACAGGTCAGCTCTGTGTGTAATGGATAACAGCCAGAAAAAAATAAAAATAGCAAGAACCATATAGAAGATCTATCAGAAAGACTGGCAGAAAGTTGGTATTTTAAGTATTTTGTTAAAGAATAAAAAAAAAAGCACGTCAGGGTTACTATTAAATTTTTTTTAAAAGTCTATATTCAAAGCAAGATGGGATGAGGCACACAAAAAAACTCCTGTCATCCTTTCCCAAGCCATTCAGCCACAGCACTACTTAGGGTCAGAGAATCCCAGCTGCCCTTGCCCAGAGAAGACAAATTTGTCAGATTTTATTGCATTACTGTAACAGAAGTTAGTACATAAGCGTGCCACGGGGATGGCTGGGTCTCAAACATAAGGTGCTATTCAAGTCACAGGACTCCAGTCTTACTATCCCCAGCGCTCCCAGTTCACAGACCCCACTGCCCCAGTTCCTGGAAACACTGCTGGACACAGCCTAGCCAAAGCAGGAGGCAGGGCACCTGCTACAGAGAAGGCCTAGAAGCTGCATACTGTTACAGCTGAAGACAAGCAGAGCCATAAGAAAGCAAAAAACATCAGTCAGTTTTGCATATTTTGGCTATTATTCAGCTTTCAAGCATCATTAATCAGACATCAATACTACTCTGCTTCTCACTATTCACTCTAATTATAACAATTAACAAAAAATTTCAGAAAATTATCTTCCAGGCAGGTCACCTGAGAATTTACTAAGTTTTCAAACCCCTCATTTGTGCCAAAAACTATTCAGTGAACTTCAGCACAAAACAGTGCACTCGACTGAGAAAAAATTTTACTTAACAGTTTATTTTACATTGGCGCTTATCTGTCAGTCCAGTTTCCCGTGAAGTCTCCAAACTGCCCAAGCAAGAAGGCCTGTCTTTCAGGCACAGCCCCCTTAGTCCGGGGAGAAGCCTCGCTGCAGTCCACTGTTCTCCAAATAAATAGGATCTCCTACCTACTGGGCCAGGAGACCAAATGAGACAGGGAAAGTAGAATCCCAGAACAGTGCAGGAGGCCTGAGGAGGGCACGCTCGGCACTAGCAGGCTGTAGGTCGGACTCTGTGGGGAAACAGCGACACAAACTTTTTCCTCCCTCAGGCCCAGCTCCCACTCGCAGGTTCCACATGGGAGGAAGGGCGCGGGTACTACCTCAGGCTCCTCCCAGGGACCCGAAACGCGGTTCGACCTCGGCACGGGAGCAGGGGCCGAGAGGGGCCCTGAGCCGCGGGAGGTCATCGAGAGTCTCTCCGGCCCGCCCTGCGATGGCTCCGCAGCACCGGCTAGGCGCTCGGCGCTCGGGAAACACCAGGGACAGGCTCGCCCGCCGCCCGCCCTGCTTGGGCCCCGTCGCGGCAGCGCAGAGGTCAGCGCGGCGGAGGCTCCGGGCGGCGCCCGCGCCACAGGCCCCGCGGGCAGCGAAGCGGGCCGAGCATGACTGCGCCGCAGTCGGAAGCCTGGCCGTCTTACCTGTGCCGAGTGCCCCGCAGACATGTCGGGGCGCGCTGCTCCCTCAGGCCGCCGGCGCCACGGGGCCGCGGCCACACGGGACCAGGAACACCGCTCGCTGCGCTCGGCCCGCACCCGCTTCCGGCAGCGCCACAAAGCGCACAGAGGAGCCGCGCTCTCCGCATGCGCAAGCACGCTACATCACAACTCCCCACCCATACACGCATCCCCTGTTCCGGCGGCGCCGAATAAGTCTCAGGGACAGGCTGCGCGCATGCGTAGAGCCACCGCCTCTGTGCCGGGCACTCTTACTCTTAAAGGGGACGCGCAGGCCGGCCCCGCCCGCGCCCCGTGCTGCCTGCGGATCCCGGAGGTGGAGAGCCTGTGCGGCTCACTGGGGCTGACCGCCCCGGGCCCTCAGGTGCGAGATGCTGCTGCCGGGCCCGTCCAGCTCGAGCACCGTGGGCGGCGATCGGGAGCGGCCGGTGCCGTTCCGCTAGCCTTGCTCCGCCTCCTCTTCCACTGCCGCGGCGGTGTCCTGCGGGGTCCGCAGGATGTTGGTGTCTGGCTCGGCCTTTCCCTGCCCTCTGGCCCCCTCTGCTATGCCCCGGCAGCTGTAGCCCAGCCGGCTGTGGCTGGCAAGTGACAGCAACAGCACTCGTTGTTTCCCCAGGCCGTGTCTCGTCCTTCCCGCGATCTTTTTTCCCGTCCCGCGTTCATTTGCTGCTCCGCTAGGCCATAGTATTGACTAGTGTGCAGGTGCTGAAATACGTAGCTACAACAATGTGGATGACCTGGGTTCAAACAGTGCGGGTAGCATGTGAGGGAGGAAATCTGCTCCTCTGCCCACTCAGGTGAGACCCCACCTGCAGAGCTGCCGCCAGCCTTGGGGACCCAGTATAAGAAGGATGTGGAGCTGTTGAACCAAGTCCAGAAGCCACCATGGAGATGGTTCCTGAAGTAAATAAACAGTTAACAGAAGGCGATCTTAGATAAGCTATCTCGGACCCAATAACTCACTTGCTTGTCAATTTTTCGTCTATGTAAGCTATGCTTGTAAATGAAAAACAAAATGTGGTAAATATCCCAAGGGCACAAGATAACTGCAGACACCCTGTCGTATTGAAGCATGAGAAACCAGAAGTTTTCCAAAGATACGTCTGTCACACATGCGTTGAAAAGGTGAAAAGGTCAGAATGAGGAAGAGTCATTTTACTTCCGCATTTCTAATGACCCCACCCCAGAACAGACCCCAGACTCATTTTAAAGAACTAAATACTAAAAGGCATGCTAAAAAAAGGCATTNATCTAGTAACTCATCTGCTTGTCAGCTTTATGTTTATGTAAGCTGTGCTTGTAAATGAGAAACAAAGTGCGGTAAATATCTCAAGGACACAAGATAACTGCAGATATACTGCCCATTGAACATGGGAAACTATATGTTCTACCAAAGATTCATTTGTTACACAAGCCTGACTGACAAGGTAGAAGACAGCAGTGCCCAGCCAAGTCTCTTCACCCAGGACTGGAACCACAGCTTTCAAAAAAAAAAAACAAAAACACAGCATGAGAGGGAAGGCCACTCTTTCTCAAAGAACCAAAGGAAAAATATGAATATGTTTGTTGTAAAGCCTTTTTGCAACCTAGAGATTGTCTTCTGTTCACTAATCATACTATTAATGCTGCTCTACTAGTTACACTCTCTGACAAGTCCTGTTGTGGTTTACACTGCAGACAGCAGCATCTGGGACAAAATATTACATAAACCCAATGGAGAATGGGGAAGTAAAAAGGCAGGTTTCAACTTTCTCTGGAAAGCTTTCAAAATTCATGGTTCATTTTCAAATCTCATTGGAGATGCATTGGTCAGGAGTCCCTGATTTCTCCCTGGCCAGTGACTCAGTACTGACATTAGCAGGAAAGGGGACATTACTCCATGCCCACCACCTCAGCCCCCTGACACTTCTCCTGAGCAGCCCAGGGTGCCACCACCTATTGCGTTTATGGAGTGGGCAGTGGGAACAGCTGCCAGGGAGCAGCAACCTGGCCTGGTGGAGGAGACAGGGCTCTGTGCCAGGCACTCTGCTGTCTCCTGGCACCCAGAGGGACCCTTGCCCTCACTTACTGGGGACCTCCAGTCTCTCTGCTTCAACACCGAAACACTTTTCCCTCTATAAAATCATCATGACTCATCACTATTTCTACCAGACTTTTTTTCCATCTTTCTACCAAACACATTCTCTAGAATAGCTTCAGTATGTTTGCCTGATAGAGACATCAAAATCAGTGGTTCCTCAAATCCCTTTTGAAAAGTGGAATGGCATTTGCCATATCCCAGTCCTCTCCTATCAAGGTCATTATATCTTGTGGTTGCATAAGCAGGTGGATGACTAATGGTTGTTTAGTCTACAACGCAGGAGTGTGATCTAGTGCAAGCAATTTCTTCTTATGAGCAATTTGTCTCAAGATTTCTTCTACTTACTTCAGTTTGAAACAGATTTTCTGGTTGACTCATTCCATATAAAGAAAAATCTCATCCAATGAATAACCTGAAGCTCTTTCGGAATAAACAGCACTGCAAAGACTTCATCTGTCTTCTCAAAACCTTTCAGAGTTTTTCTAGGTATGAACCTTAGTACTGTTGGATAATTAGCACACAGAGATGGAGGTTAACTTGACTTTGGGCCTCAGATTTTTCATCACACCCTTGTCCAGATGCTCATCGTGGGGTGTGGCTCTCCCCCACCCACATTTGGTACCTAGCTGGGCAGAGGGCCATGAGCTTCATCCCAAGACACCATTGCTCACAGCTGCCTGCTTCAGAGCCTGCTCTGAGCCTTGTGAGAGCCAGGATATTTCCTGCCCAGCTGGATCAGGGACAAGATTTATCACATGGGTCTCCTGTAGAAAAGCAAGTGTTGAGGTGTGACTGAGCCTCAGAAAATTGTATCTGAAGCAGTCCTCTTATTTAGTAAGCATTTCATCAGTTTCTTATTACACTACATGGTGCATTTTCTTAGAGGATGTCTTCTGTCATTCATGTTCTAATTCACTAATTATTTTGCAAACACTGAGTATATTTCTAGTCCACAGCTCCAGCCCAAAGTACTCAGTCTCCAGGACTATGCACTGAGTTAAACTATATCCATTTACATCAGTTTGATGTATATTTTACATATAACATATGTAAGTCAGATATCATTAATATGTAATAGATAACATATGTATAATCTTAACCATTCATTCACATACATATACATTTATATGTATAGCTTCAATCTGGATATTTTGGCTGCTTCCTCAGCCTGCTCTTCTGAACCTGACAATACCACGGGTGTCTTTTGAAGATTTTCTTCCTCTTTATATATACTCATTTATAGAGTAACTTTTTATATCACAAGTATTTTGATATAGTACAGTTTAGATTCACTTTTAACTAATATAATTAATATAACATAAGATAACAACATAACATAACATAATATAATACAATATAATATAATATGATCTGTCAGTTTATGTATGCACCGTATAGTTTATATGAATGGTAATGTCATAAATACATTGTGTCAAAGGCATTAGAAAACTGTTAGAAATAGAGACTAAAAATATAACCAACTGAAAGAATAGTGAAAAAACCAATGATTTTACATACATCTGTGGACTGACGTCTCCAAGTACAAAAATGATGGGAACCAGAGCGTTAAGTATCCAAAAATGTGCCACAATGGGAACAGAGGAAGACCTAATCTATAGAATATCCTGAAGGCAGGTCAGAAGTTAAAAACCAAACGAGAGGAGAAGCTGGAATATCAAGAGTTCCCAAGGAAGCTGGAATAAAAAAAGCGACATGAATATGCATGAATCTCAGAGACATACGGTGTAAAGATAACACTCTTTCCAGCCTACGGCGTGCTCTCTGGTTAATTGGCCAGAGACATCCCAGAGCTGGATATTTTTCCTTTTTTTGTCCTTTATTTTATCCCTTATTAAACTTTTATTAAAAAATTCTAAAGCGTGAACTCTTTTTTTCACACCAATTCCATCGCTATTCAGCCGTTAATTATTGAAGACCCGATGTAAAGGCATTTTGCAGGACCACAGGGTGGCACCAGAAACCAGGGCTCGGGTTAGGTTTGGGCAATACCTCGATTCTAAATGTTTAGAGTAAGGCCCTACCCAGGGTAAGGCGAGAGGCCCTGGGGATGCCACACTACTCCGAGAAGTTCGTATTTCCACTTGGAGACGTTCCTGGAGAGGGGAAAAGGCAGGAGGAGGTGGAGGATAGCACGCGCCCTCCGCGGAGCGCTGCCCGAGATGCCAGACAGGCAGCGAGCTTGCTGTGGGACGGATAAACCTGCAGGCCCCGAGCGAGGACGGAGGGACAGCCATACTCACAGGAGGTCACCCTACGGACGGAGACACACCAACACCAGCGCCATCCCGAGCTCCAGCGGCACGGCTCGGCACGGCTCGGCACGGCCCGCGGGGCCCGGCGGGTGCCCTCAGGGAAGCGGCGCCATCTGCCTGCGAGAGGAGGAGGCTACCGCCAGGGGGCGGCAGAGGGCGGCGCCATGTTGTTTGTAGTCCCGACCCCTCGCAGAGGCGGCTCCGGCGCAGGCGCAGAAGGCTCCGTGCCGCGGCGGGCGGAGTGCGGCGGTACCGCGGTCCAGGTGAGCCTCGGCCCCGCCGCGACCCCTCTCCCTCTGGGACCCCCCGTCCTCCGCGGCGCTCCGCGGAACAGCTGCGGCTCCAGGACGCGCGGCTGCCCCTGGCCGGCAGATGCCACGCGGCAACGG
>VWYI01019930.1:50603-140363 GCA_013399455.1 Anthoscopus minutus | reverse complement strand
AGAAATAGAAATAGAAATAGAAATATATAAATACAACTATAACAATAACTATAACTATAACTAACTATAAATATAAATATAAGATAGAAATATCTATAAATACAACTATAAATATACATATAAAATAGAAATAGAAATAAATAGAAATAGAAATAAATAGAAATAAAATAAAATTAAGCATTAACATAAAAAATAAACATAAACATATAAATATAAACATAAATAATATTTATCAGAGTATTTTATAAGCCAAGGGATCTACAATACAATCTATTCTGATCTGTGTAAGGGGTTTACAAATCTGATTTCAGCAGTCTCATGACCTGTGGCCACCCAAAGCATTGACTCCTCTCACTGTGAGTTTGCTCAGTGATGAATTTTCTCACTGTTCTAATGCTCCCACTGGATTTTTTTGTGTCTATCCATATTAAGAAATGGGATTGTAAAATGGGAAAAAAACCAAAACAGGTAGATCAAGAGTGCATTGTTTGCTCTGATTAAAACAATTTAAAAAATAAGAATAAAATTAAATTAAATTAAATTTAAAAAGAAGGGTTTTTTCCTCCCTCCTTCTTTAGACATCCTTCTAAAATAAACGACATCATGAAGCAAAACAAGAACACCTAGATTTCCTTTTCAGCCTGATGCAAGCACAACAGAGGGAACGGGATGAATTTTGAAACGCCAGCATCCTGGCCAGCAGCCACATCAAAAGCTGCACACTGGCAAAAGAAATGCATGTGCTGGGAAACACGTGCATGTGTTGTGGTTGTTTTCATGAGGATGGAGCTCAGCGTGACTGTGGGGGCTTATCAACAGCAGCACGACTGGAAATTATTTGTGGCTTGGAGTAAGCAGGAGAAAAGTCTCACTGTAAAGCATTTTGCTTTTAGACTGTCCCACAGACCTCCAGGTACCTGGCAGCTCATCACCAATATTTTCATGAAACGGAGGGAAGGGGCACTTAGAGCTTGGCTTTACATTAATTACGTGCTTGAGGAACATGGGAGTAGCTGGCACAAGCTGTCCCTGTGGCTGGGAGAGGCTCTCCTTGGGAGAAACTCTGCTGCCTTCAACCTCTGTGCCTGGAGTGGCTGCAGAAATCTTCCAGCTGCATTCAGAGCAGTGAAAAATAGGGATGGGAATCATTTCCAGAGGCCACACACACCTGTTCCCAAAGCAGGGTTAAAACACTTTTATCCCACTCCTACCAGGTACTCCCCTGGCTGCCCGTTCCCTGTCTCCTGCCACAAGGGATAATTGGGAACATCCCATACCCACAAATGGATCCATTCCTGTGCTGCCAGTGCTGAGCTCTCTTTAGCAAGAGAGTTGTCAGATTTTTTCCCAGTTTTCAAACTCTCTTCTGCCATTCTTAGCCTTGTCCAGTGGCTGTGGAGAACTGGCAGGAGCAGAGCAGTCAGGAAAATCACATTGTGTTGTTTTACAGCTGAATAACTGCTTTTAGTGTCTAGAATGCCTTCCTAGATGTTTTCCAGCTCGCTCACCACCTTTGTTACTCTCTGCATGTTTCTCTATAACATTCTTTACACCCTTGGGCTAAAGGAGCTCAGATGGCAAAGATGGGAACCCATGGGGTTGTGCAGGCCCCTTGTAGATTGGGGCCAAAAAAACCAGAGCCTTATCCTGACAGAGGTCAGGGCTAATGAAAATTCTGGTGTCAGCTGAGGGAGGAATCAGCCCCTGCAGGAATCTGCAACAATTCAGGCACCCCAGAGCTCTGCTGAGCCTGCAGAGCAGGGGCTGCCTGGCACAAAGTGCTCCTGTGGCTGGAAATGCAGGGAATAATTCCCAAACACAGAATGGCTGGCAGGAAAACTCTGGGATTGAAAATGATCTTTATCAAATTAACTGAGGATGTGCCTTGTGGCTGCATCTGGGAGCACTCTCAGGGGTGCTCTTAGCCCTCATTCTCTCAGCCTCAAAGACACGGCTCTGCGCATTGCTGCCAATATTATGTATGGCATGCATACATCAAGCAGTGTTCACTCAGAACAGAGTCGCTCAGATTTAGGGTCAGATTTAGGGTCCTCCTGGCTGGAATTTCTGCACAGGAACTTAACTTCTAAAGATTTCCATTTAAAGTGACCGATTTTTAGAGTGAGCAAGTTAAAATCAGGAGAAGGCTTCAGAAATCAGGAGCCAGGATTGGTGCAAGTGACTCGTGCAGACACCACTCAGCTTCAAGGTGAATTAGCACGTTTTAGCTCTGCTAGAATGTTAAAGGAAATTGGGCTAACATGCCAGAGAGGAATGTTTAGATTATCTAAATTATTCAAATGTGTGTGCTTAGAGTAATAGATCAGAGAATGGAGAACTCTGCTGGAAACAGAGACATTTTTACTTATGGAATAAACCAACGCAGCCACGATTTTAGGTTTCTTTTCTGCAGAGATGTTGAAAGGTTTTGCGAAAAACCTGCTGTGGGTCAAAGGTGCTAAATCACAAAGCTAAGGCAGGGCTGAATTTATTTTCCCATTATTTTTACTTCAATGAAATAATGATTCATTTCAATAAGAAAATTAGAAGAAATGGCTGTATTTAATGAGAAGAACCAAGGCACCAAAACCTTGACAACTGATTGCTTTTCTAGATATTTTTTCTTTATATGTAAATCTATCCTCAACATTTCATCTGCACATTTAGATGCAAGAAGTCCAGAATATCTCTTTATATATTTATTATCATTCATTTCTACTTGTATAATCCCACTTCTTTGTATAGAATTGATGTAAAAATTGATTGTTTTGTCAAAGAGCAGGATGTGCCCACTGATAGCTGGTGCTGATAGAAGTGTCCTTCAATGCTAAATTAAAAATATGTGATTCTATCATCATCTGTCTAGACCAGGGACTTTCATCCTCCTGCTGTCTGCTGCATCATGACAGTTTCCACGTCTTTCCACAACTTCATCTCCAATTTAGGAATGAGCAGCAGCACACATGGCAAGCAGAAATAGCCTGGCTTCCAGCAAAATGTCACTCACCCCATAAAGTTAATAAAGAAGTCCAATACCTTGTTTTTGCTGCCCTGCAGTTTCCATCTCACACGTCAGGAGAATGTACGTGCAAGGCTGTGGGAATGGCCATCTGTTCTGCCTGCACACTGCTGATACTTGGGAGTACTGAATTACTCAGATGCTCCCACTTTTAGAGACATCTGGAACTGGCAACCTTCTATTAAAAAAAAATAATGATGCGACAGCACGGGAAAAATTAAATTGGGCTGAGTGTCTTCTCCATGGGATCAAGAGAAATTTCAGGATGAACGTTTGTAGAATCATGGAATGGTTTGGATGGAAAGGAGCTTTAAAGGCCACCCAGTCCCACCCAATCCACAGGCAGGGACACCTCCCACCATCCCAGGCTGCTCCAAGCCCTGTCCAGCCTGGCCTTGGACGTGTCCAGGGATCCAGGGGCAGCCACAGCTGCTCTGGGCACCTGTGCCAGGGCCTGCCCACCCTCACAGGGAGGATGTTTTTCCTGATATCTCATCTAAATCTACTCAGGAAAATGTGATAAAGACAGAGGACATGACATCATTAGTAGGTTTTACTAGCTTGTTCTCTTAATGGCACCATAAAGCACATGGGGAAGTAGAAGGAGTCGGGAGTGCAGAAAGGTGGCAAAATCAAAGTGGATGAACTCAGTTACATACAGACAAATGGAGAACATTGTCTAAGCCTTTAGAATGAAAATACTGTAATTATATTTTGGCTTTCTACTGTTAATTACTACAGGGGAATCCCAAAGGTGCAGGAGACAGTCCTGAATTCCATGTGGGTTCATCAGCCAGCCAAGGGCACTCCCACAGCACCAACCAAAGGAACACGTCCTGTGCTGTGTGATGGCATAATTCAGCTGCCAGCCCTGGATCAGCTGGCCCTTGGCTGGAACAGACAGGGGTGTTGGAAGATATGGAAATACCTCTCCTAGGGTAGAGGAGAAGCTGCTCCCTGCTGAGGAGAGCAGGAGCTGCTGAGGACTCGCTGGGAAGCTCCTCAAGAGCCATCGAGCTGATGCTTCACCTCAAGCAGGGACAGGGCCCTTGGACAGGGGGCTTTAGATGCAAGTGCAGAGTCAGAAGGAGGGGTGGGTAATTAATAACTCTGATTAATAACCCTGCATGAAATGCAGCCTGAATAAACACAGCGTGCTGCCACACAGGCAGGGAGGAATCAGCTCAGTCCCACCGCAGCTTCCCGGGATTGCAGCGTCTGCCATGGGCAGCTCCTCCCGCTTGTGCTCCCCCAAGGCATGTTCCCTAAAAACCAGCTTTGTTTTAAAAGTGAAATGAACATTCTGACAACATAAAGAACATGTTTGCATTGTTGAAACTATCAGATTTTTTGAATTCTTTCTTTAGCACCTGAAACAATCAAAGTCTAGAATTGCTTTTCTTTCTGATCCAGAATTTGTGTCGGTATCTTTCTGACACGCTGCTTGTGTCAGGGCAGGGAAATGTGATGGAGAAGTTTGGAGATCAATTAATTTAAAATTCAGCTTTGCTGTGAAGTTTCCTCCCAGCAGCTCTTGTTTGGGAACACAGTTTTTCACGTACTTAAATTTAAGTCAAACACGCCAACAGGATTTCATGTGGATGGAGCAGGTGCTTAACAACAGTATTGCCAACACCTGCAGCTAAATCACAAATTAATCCTTGCAAATTTTGTTTATAAAATATGAAGATGTTCTTCCACTTGTACCTCCTGCTTGGTTCTGAAAGTTATGTTTAGATTACATTTTTAATCTTTTCATGGTAATGATGAAGTCTTAATGTTGAATTTATTTTTTATTATAATTTTTTTGGGAGGGGCTAAAACTCTTGGAGCCACCAACTTGCCGAACCTGCAATTTAAAGGAAGAGAGGAAAGCACCAAAGAGTGGGGAATGAAATTGAAAATAGTGGCTACTTGGCTTAAATTGTGTATTGCTGCTGTGAAACCTAGAAGCAAATATTCTCTACAAGGAAAATGCTGCTCACAGCCTGGGCAGGTGCTTTACACCTGTGGACCTATGGGCAAATTCTGACTTTTTCCCTTATTTAGCAGCAATATTTTTAGGTGAAATATTTTCACACATTTCTACCTCTCATGAAAAGGTATTGAGCACCTGGGCAGGGAGCTGTGAGACCTCAAAAAGTGGGATTTTATGTGTCAGAACTGGTATTTCTTCACCCACTTTGCTGTGCAGGGCAAACTTTTACACTGGAGCTTGTGAACCTCAGAGACACAAATTCACCTTTTAGGGGAAACATTGCTTGTGGGGGCTCTAAAGTCATCATGTCACAAATGCATGTCCAATTTTTTCTCTGATTCATCATCATTTGATTGCTTCAGGTTTAAATATTAAGTGTTGTGAAGTATACAGGCCGTCTGCCGTTCCTGCAGGACATCATTCTTAACAGAGCAAATTGGAAGTGACTCATCACTTGCTTTACTTAAGGATGTGTTTCTTCACATAGATGTTTAATATTCGTATATATTTTGAATTTTGAAATTGATTTTCTGCCTTTATTGTAGTAAAGGAGTTAAATACAAGGCTTAATGCTTATTTTGTGGGGCATTTTTTGGGGATTCGCTGCTGCTCCATGGGTTTGGAACCAGCCCCTCACTCAGTCACACGCTTTGCTGCATCCAGGTTCCTTTGGAGACTGAATCCTCAGTGAGCAACACACAGATGGCAATTTGTGCCAGCATTCCTGGGTTGATTACTCCCCATTTCAGATGGCTATTTAATTTGTTATCACTTTTGGCTGGAAAACTGGCTGTTAATGTAATCAAACGCCTGCTTTCTGTCAGGCCCCAGGCATTTATTTTCATTACTGGGGTTGCCTCAAAAAAAAAAAAAAAACAACCAAAAAAAACCAACAAAAATCTCAACCTGGAGTGTGGGTGTTGGAGTGAAGCTCTTTGGAGAGCTGTGTGTCCATCTGGTGTGTGAGTCTGGCACGAATAGAGAGGGCCTGGTGTGTCTTCAGGAGGTGTGAGAGCAGGATGCTTAATAACAGCCCCAGGGAATGATGCCTGGCAGAGGAACCCGAGATTCAACTCCATGTGAAAGATCTTAAAGGAGGGGAGAGTCGAGGCAGCATGAAAATAAAATGGAAATTTTCACCCTCAGCCCCCTCAGTTGCTCTGGGTGTAATTTTTAGCAGCGTTTCAAATTCCATTCCCAGTGTGTTTCTCGAGGATCCTCTCCCCCGCTGATTGCCCACCTCTAACTCCTGGCTTCCCTCGTGCCCCCAGCACACCATGGAGGGTTCCCATCCCTCCTGCTTCTCCTTCCTGCCTGCAGCTGCACGGATTTGAAAAGCTAAAGCAGCTTGGGGGCATTGCAGGGCACCTGCAGCTCAAGACAAGGGAGATAAAGACAATAGAATATCAAAGGAAACAGAATAAAATGAGGCAAGGGGGAGAAAAAACAAAACAGAATAAAATGAGATAAGGAGGAGGAAAACCAAACCATGCTGGGCAGGGAAGAATGAGGGGAGGAGAAAAAAGAAGATTGGAAGTGTCTGAGGGATGCAGGAACCTCTCTGCAATGTTTTTTTCCATAAGACACTGAGCAAGTTAGTGCTGATCAGGGAATGAAAAATAAGACAAAGGAGACAAAATCTGTTAAAATATGTGTTAAAAAATAACAAAAAAAAAGATAGTTCTGTTCCATTATGCCAAATAAACCAATTAAAATTATTTTAAAATTCTTAAATAATGGGGTATAAAAACAAAGGAGAGATCTACCAAGGTCCACTTAGGGCTGCAAAAACCTACAGCCATGCAGGTACAACGAGGCAGCACAAAACAGAGGCCAAAATGCAGGCAGGGCATGGGGAGGACTGTGAATGCTAACACCAAGTCAGTGGAGGTCAGAAGAAAATGAATTTCCAGTGAATTTCTTTAGGGAAGAGGTGCCAAGGATCTGCTGCACAGGCACTGAAGGACGGGGGAGCCTCTGATTTCTCTCCAGGATAATGATCACACCTGTGACCATTAGATACATATGCAGATGTGAGCACACCTGCATATGTATCTTTGCAATGAAGGTTTATTGTGTTTTTATTATTTTCCTTCCATCCAAACATTTTGGAAGCTCTGGGCAGATGATTTGTCACTTAGAAAAGTGATTTAGAGTGGACAAGGTGACAAATGCCAGTTGGTTTGGGAATGGGAGCAGCAGAGGGATCTGCTCATCTGCTCCTGCACTCACTTGCCTGGAAGAGAAGGAAATTCCCTGATAAGTCCAGTTTGTTGGCCCTGAGGGCTGAATGTTCCATCTGGGGAAACTCCCCTTGTTCCCATGTAGGGGGACAAATGGAACAGCCCCAGAAAACAGTGAGCTGGGAGCAGTTTAATTTCATCAGGCTCTTGAGAGCTTTGCTACCTCTTTCAGCAAATATGAAACTTCAGCCTTGGGTTGAAATTCTCGTCTGAGCTCAGCTGAGATCAATTCCCTGCTGGGTGTGCATGGCTGGGAGGGGAGGCAGCTCCTCTGGGGATGGCCCCTTGCTCCTGAGCTGAGGCTGAGCTGCACAGGGCTGTGTTTAATCACCTTCCCCAGGCTCTGGGGATCCTGTGCTAGCTGCCACAGGAAGGATTTCTGCAAGGTGACAGTTGGAACCTGCAAACACTGCGGTGTGGGTTTCACTGGAATTGAAAGTTTGTGGCAGGGAGCAGAGTGCCATCTCCAGAGGAAGCATTGGGTGTCAAGGCACTGCAGCCCTTCCTAGCACAGAGCTGCTGGCCCGGATGTGCCACAGCTCAGGGAGATGCAACCAGGCTGATTTAAACTGGATCAGCCTCTGAGACACTTCCTTCCTTACTTTCCTTTCCTTTCCTTTCCTTTCCTTTCCTTTCCTTTCCTTTCCTTTCCTTTCCTTTCCTTTCCTTTCCTTTCCTTTCCTTTCCTTTCCTTTCCTTCCTTCCTTTCCTTCTTTCCTTCCTTTCCTTCCTTCCTTTCCTTCCGCGCTTCCACGCTTCCTTCCCTGATCCCACTTAACTACCACAGAAACACACAGTGAGAGATGAAACAGATGGAACACATCTCTGCTACCTCAAAAACCTTTCTGCAAGACTTGTGCCAGCTTTGCATTTCCTCACTCTCTGACCAGAGCTGAAAGATTAGAGCTGAGCTGGGCAAGCCAAGGCCTGTGTTGGCACAGGGATCAGGCCGTTCTGGGCCATATTTCACTGCGTTATTGCCATTTGTTGACATGTTCTCTGTAATTTAAGGAACCGTCTGCTTTCCCTGGCAGTGAAGTCTGATGAGTGTCTGGGATTTTCTGCCCTGCACTTGATTATTTCTTCTGGCTCCACAGTAAGAGCCCAATCTGTCACTGGATTATGTACATTGACTTAGCAGAGAGATTTTAAGGCTGAAACGAGCGTGTGGGACCTGGCTGCTGGAAATCCTAAGGCCCTTGGGTCTGTGAGAGTGAAATATTGGGAGGGAGGACTGAATAATAAAAATATTCTGCACAACCCAGCCAATATATGGAAACTGAACAGCAAAGGCAAGCAAATAATTCCTTTCTATTTCCATCATGTAAATGTTTTATTTTTAATTCAGTGTAAAGGTAACTGGAGGGGTTTAAAAGGCCATTAGCCAAGGGTTTCCTCTTGGCTGATTTTATTTTCTTACAACAGAATGCCCCTGATTACATTCTGAGGTCTTTTATTGACAAAAGTTGAAGGTAATAGAAAATACAAGGATCCAGAATGAGTGTTTGAGGCTGAACCAAAACACTGGGGGGAAATCTTTGGCCAGTCAGCACAAAGGTTTTCCACAGCCCCCAAACTGGTCTGTGTTGCTCTTTGTTGCTCTCACCCACGAGTTTGAGGGTCGGGGCCTGACTGGGAAGGTCAGGAAATATTATACATTCTCCAAAGCCATTATATTTATAACAGTATAGCCAGAAAATTCTGATAGATCTCTTTTACAGTTTATCTCTGATGACTTAACAATCAGCAAGTTGACACAAATACACCAACACCTCCAACAACTGGGGCTGTGCTGCTTCCCGTTCCCTAGAAGGTGAGAATTCGCCCGTCACCTTTAGCTGAGCGGGTCCATCAGCTCTCCCCCAGCCTGACCCACACCACCACCATCCTTTGGAGGGGGAAATTTGGCCAGTGGCACAGATGTTTGGGGGCTGGCTCCACAGGCAGAACCTCTCCAAGAACACTCATTTATTGAGGTGGGAGTGAGTGAGTGGCTGTGAGTGACTCCTGGCTGTCACCATGGGACAGCTTCCACTGAGCTCTGCTTGCTCCTGCTCTACCTCCCAGCCATTCCATGGATTTTCTCGGGATTTGGAGGTGGTTGGCAGGAGCACAGAAGATGGAAAGGACAAGAGCTCGGCAGCAGATGGTGGCTCCTTCATTGCAACACACCCAGGACTTGGGCAAAGCCAAGCTGGGTGGTGGTGGAGCAGATGTTTATGGCTATTTCTCATTTTAAATCACATTAGAGAAGTGCAGCAGCTCATCCATTAGGGATTGTGCTGAGGCAACAAAGGCTGCTGTGTGTGATGGCTGGCTCAGACAGCTCCTCACAGGTTCTGTGTGATTCCAGCCCTTCCCAAGCCTGCACACCATCACCCCTTGCTGCAGCTCTTAATTGTTTATTCCAGCCTTTGGTCAAAAAACATGGAATGCAAATCGTGGGAGAATGCTTTACTTGGCTTTTCAAAATTAAACAGATGGGTTCTCTTAAAAAAACCCACCAAAAACCATTTAAAAACTCCAACTCTGTCACGAGGAGATGATCAAGGACGAAGCCCACGGAACAGTTCAGCTGGATTTAGCTTTGTGGCACCTGATGCTTCCAGGCCATAAGTCTGAAACACCCTGCAATTAACATAAAAACATGTTAATGACAAAACCTGAACCTTTAAACTGAACCACAGAATTGGTATATGAAAAGCATATTTAAATTTATTATCTAAAGAGATGAAGTGTTGGTCTGGAAGGTCAAGACATCAAAGGTCCATCTCCAGCAACATTTGCTGCATTTTTGCCCAAGTCCTATGATCTATCTGTGATGTAGTTTTAAAAATGTGGATAAAAGGGTGTTTTTCCTACTCAAACATTTTTTTAAATTGTTATTGAGACCAAATTAAATCTGGGGAAAGTTGTTAAAACACTTAATTAAATATTTCCATCAAGCAATATGACATTTTTTGGATTTTCTGGTTTCCTTGGAAACTCATTTTTGCAGTCTCTGCCTGTCCATGTGCTCCAGCTGCTGTGAGTTGAGCTCTGAGGCTTTCACAGCAACTCTGGAGGGGCAGGGCAGGGTCAGGCTCTTCTCTGGGGCTGGCAGCACTGATGTGAGGGTCACTGCAGGGACAGTGGGCAGCACAGGATGTGTGAGGGACAGGATGTGGGATGGGCAGGTGTGGTACAGATGCAGTCAAGAAATCTCAGAAATGCTTTTGTTTGCAGTGCCAGGAGTCAAACACACTCACATTCATGCTCTGGTTGGAAATCCCTGAGTTTACACCTCTAACCATCCATTGAATGGGTGTTTTAAGAACATGTTTTCTTCCAGAATGGTTGCAAAGCAAAGATCCCATTTTATTCGGATTGGGATTTTTAAAGAGTATCAAGGTGTGCCAAAAACATTGCAGTCAAAATTAAGACAACTTTGGTCTCTGTAAACTTCCAAATTCCTCAAAATAAAATCATGTGTCAACATTTCCCTTAATGATCCCATGAGAAATATTTAATATTTTTAGGGTTTATGGGCAGAAATGTGTGTGTTTCAGTAACCAGATATCAGCCAGCTGTCCTCCACTGCTCCCTGCCCTCCCCTAGGCTCTGCCCTGGTAATACCACAGCAAGGTCTAGGAGCTCTCTCTGGCTCTTGCTCAATAGCCCATCTTAATTTGGACACTCTAATCCAGATAACTGAGTGCATAAACCTACTGATTCCTAAAGAAATAGCCACCCTGAGAAATCCTTACCTGAAATTAATTGGATTTTACCTTTAATTAATGACAACATTTTAAAGGAATTTTAAAATTATATTTTAACCAACTATCACAATAAGAATATTGGTGGGTTTTTAGAAAGCGATCGTTTTTTCATTTCAATATTTCAGGTATCTCCATCTCAAAAACGAGATGCTTCTCATAGGAACAAAATGTTTTCAAATTCAGGAAAGAAACTTTTCGACCGCACAGAACCGATGACAAAAAATCTGAATTTCTCTTCCTCAAGAAGTTTCAAAGTGTTGGTGGATTGTCCTGATGCACAACATGAAACACTTCCAAAATCTTGCAGCTCTTCAGGGAACAGGAAAAATCTTCCCACTCAGTTCTTGTGGCAACGGAGTTATTTCATGCTGAACTTTAAAAACATTGACAGATTTCTTCCTGCAGCCAAAGGAAGGCAGTGAGGGTTTATGTGTTTCAAAGAAAATTGAGATGCTGGCAGACAACATCAATGTCTGTGTGTGTCTTTCAAAATGCAGTTGTCACCCAGTGCAGTTGTAATATGAATCATATCCTGGAGACTTATATAAGGTTTGGGCTATGAGTAAAAGCTGGGTTTTATTTTCCCCCAGGGAAAATTTGAATCTAGTGAAAAAAAAAAATATATATCATTATTTGAGATTTAATTGTAACAATAACTGAAAAGCTGGAGGCTCTAAAATTAAGATCTTATTTATCTGAGTTCAGTATATTGTGCTTATAAATGGATAAATATCAGTGTACTGAGGGGCAGTTTAGAGAACAGCTTTTGTGGCCTGAATTTAGGCACCACTCCATTCTGATGATAAATAAGAAAGGTCCCCTTGGTTATGTAAAAAGAAGGGGGAAGCATCTCACTGAATAATCCCGAGGGATTACAGAGCCCCGGTGAAAGTCCAGTATTAGCCAGCAGCCAATGGCTTCACATCTGGAACTGGGAGCCCAAAGTCAGCTGGGGGTGGCACTCATTAAAAATAGATCTGCTGCAGAGCTAAGATGATTATTGGTGCTGATTTGCAGGATTAGACACGGGCAGCAGTCTGTCAGGCTATTTCTTCACTTGGGCACACAAAAACCTCCTCCAGGGCTGGAGCAGGCAGGGATTCATGGCTGGGGAGGGGAGAGGGGGAATTGGGGAGGGGAGAGGAAAGGAACTTTCCCTCTGCTCCTCTGGCATGGTGCTGGTGGTGCTTGGAGCCAGAGCCAGACCTGCAGGGATTTGCGTGGCTTAAACACTGGAGATGTAAATGATTAACGTGATCTCCCTGCCTGGTGCTGGGAAGCCCTTGCAGCTGGATTTATATCCAGTTTATGGAAATCACAGGGGAGCAGGGAGTTCCAGGTTCATCTCTTCGAAGGAAATCTGGGTACGTGGGATGGACTGAGAGTGGTGGATGCAATTCCTGGTTTTATTTTAGAATAAACCAGTCAGAGGAGTCACCACTTTAGTCCCCACAGAAACAAGTGTGCAAAAATCTGACAGGGAAACCCTTGCTTTCCTTGTTATTAATTCCTTTTTATTCTTATTTTCAGAATTGTTCTGTTTTGCAAGAAAACACTTAGCAAATATTGCAGAGGAAGAATAGATTTCTGTTTCTGGACAGGAAAAATATGCACTTTTTGAGGCTAAACAAGCAGTTTGGATAACCAAAGGTATATTTTCCTGACAACCCATTCCCCTTCATTTGTTGAGGCAATGATAGAACAAACAATTTAAAATAATAAGCAAATTCAGAAGAATTACAACGTGTGCTGTCTGCCAAGGGGAGAAAATCTCATTTATCGAAGAAATTATTTACAGGTAGTTTGCCCAGATCCTGCTAATTCCAATAAATACCACAATTTCCTCCTAACTCCTGGCTTGTGTATTTACTGAGGAGAATGAATATTCTGTTGAATCATCTAAGCACTGTGCTTTCAGCTGGCCGTTAAGTTAACTGCTGAGAAATTAGAGCTGGACCTCAGAAATGCAGATTCATGGGAGTTATTTGGTAATCCTTTAATTAACTGCTCCTGCTGAATTGCCACGTGAGTTTTGTTTTACCTGGGGCTGTGTCATCCACAGTTACCACTCAGATTAACCTGTCAGGCCAAGTAAATGTACTTTTCTAATTAGGTTCTTAATGTTTCCATCTGTGGCTCAGACAAAATATTTCAAGGTCCTTTTCCACCTTGGTTCAGAAACTCTCTCCCGAGAGGGAAGTGTTGCTGAAAAAAGCCAAACCATCTCCAGCAGCCAATTTCCCCATGCAGACGTGGGTGGATTCAAAGGAGATTCACATCTTGGAGCACAGATAATAAAAGAGAAGCCCATAAACCCAGTTATTGAAGCCCTGGCAGGCAGCAGCCCTGCCTAAGCCTAATGGCTGCACCCAGAGCGTGCTTTGGAGACAATCTCACTCAGTGCTTCCCCTGTAAATAATCATAAGATACAATGGATCTGTGGGAATTAAGTTCTTAGGAGGTGGTGATGTCATGTCCACAGATTCAGGGCACTATTCACTTGCTTTTGGGAAACATTTGATAGTTACATAATATTCCTCAATCCATGTTCTGGATCAGCTTTTTTCCATGAGGCTTTTCCCATTATTTTAATAACTTCTGGCCCCAGCTTCAGAAGTTTGTTTTATTTTTTAAATGTGCTACTATATTTAAAAATAAATAATAAAAAAAATTAAAAATTAAAAAAAAAGAAAGAAAAAAACAAATAAAGCAGCCAGGGAATCCAGCAACTTCTAATTCATGGGTTTTGCCCACATGGATATAAATAATAGGGGTTGTTTAACTGAGGGCAGCTTATTTCTTATCTGAGGAAATATTAATGCCCTCCCTGTTATTTAATTCAGCATAATGTAAGGGGATTTAGTGGAGATTAAGAGAAAAAGTGGGAGAAGGATTTCCATTCTTTAGGGCCATGCTGGTGCTCTCAGGACTTTTGGCAACACTTCCATTAGAAGAGGTGATTGCTCTCCAAGGAGTTAAAATAATTGGAAGGAGAGGCAAGCTTTTACACTGGAATGAAAAGTCCTGAGGAAAAAAGAAGCAATTGTTCAAGTTTCAGACTCCCTGCCCTGCTGCTGGAGGGAAACATCTTTGTTGTCAGACCTGGAGCCTGAGGAAAGGCCGGCACCCCAGCTGCACTTAATTTTGAACAGCTCTGCTCCTCTGCAGAGATTCACTCCCTCGGGCTGATCCAGCCTGGCCAGACAGTGAGAGCACAGCTCCATGACTGAGTGTTTTCAAATCTCTCCAGTGATGTGTGCAGCTCCTCGGGGTGAGCCGGGCTCTGGGAAAGGCTGTAACACCTCCAGGTGCCAGATCCAGCATTCCCCCAGTGAATACATGGAGCTGTATGGATATGAACTGGCTTTATTCAGGAATAAACTCTGTCTAGAGGTGGGGAGCCATAGCAGAAGTCTGTTTCTGTTTGCACCTGAATGACTGGATGTGACTGAATCCCAAATTTACCACTGCAGCTGAGAATTCCAGGAGTGCTCTGTACCAGAGTGCCTCTTTCTAGTGACAGCATGAGATACTTGAATAACATTTGCTCTTCAGCCTTGGAGCCCAAAGCATCACCTTGCTTCCTGCAGGTCACATATTTCCACAAGCATTTTGGAGCAGTGAGATGAATCTATTCATTCAAACTTACCCTTGATAGGTACTCCCCAAGCAGGAAAAGCTTATGCCAAGTCAACCACTCTTCTGAGGTTTCAGGAGATTCCAGCTGATGCCAACAACAGAGTCGAGTAAATTTTGTGGGAGCCTGGTTGTGTTACCACCAAAAGTGACAGAAGTTTTTTTCAGCATCTCAGCTCGTGTATAATATGCAAGGTTGGCTTTTTCCTCGTGGAGGTGACATTGGTAGATATGCACAATTATACCTTGGTGAGGATGAGAATGGGATCCCTCCAGGGCACTGTGAAGGCACCAGGCTGTTTATGACATTTGATCTTACAGTTCTGCTGAATGTAATTGCTCTTTTTGGTGCTAACCGAGCAAAAGCAGGTCAGAAACTCAATACTTCCGGGCTGTGTAGTGAAACAAATACCACCTTTCTGCACAAAGGAGGTTTGGAGGGCAGGAACAACATTAAAATGTGGATTTGAACTAAGGAAAGTTACATCTGCAGTCATCCTTCTTCATGCTGTGAGTGTGGAAATCTGTGTCTGTCCTTCCTGGTACTGCAGCAAACTTCTGGCCATGGCCTGGCCAGAATCATGGGCATTTGCTGTTTGCAGCAGGTTGGAGACAATTCCATCCAGATCACTGGGTTTTACAGCCTGCTCATTTTTATTGCTTGTTATTCAAGCAAAAGGAGTAATCCTCTAGGAAGGGAAAGAGAAAAAAAATCCTGGATATAATAATACAGCTGTAACCATGCTGTCCAGTCATTTGCATCCACAAATGAAAACTCTTGTGCTTTATGAAAGTGAAGGTTGCAGCCATTCTCTGGCCAGCTCAATCCAGCCAGTGATCCCATAATCCATGTTACATTTACTGGTTTCCCCTCCTAACTGGTTTGGAGCTGGCATGATTTCTTTCAAATATTAATGAAAACCAGGGAGCACTTTCTCAGGGAAGCAAATGGAAATAAAATCCACATTGCCAGCCATTATTACAGCTCAGGTCTGTCTTTGGGTTAATGTCACAGCATTTTGTTGAGCTCAGCCTCCAGCCTTTGTTCTTTTCTGACTGGAATATTGGAGGAGTTTGAGATGACCAAGAAAATTTTTGCTTAGGAAATCAAAGAAACAGCTTCCTATGGAATTCTCAAATATGAACAAACTTGTTCTGTTTGTCTGGTGTTTTTTTCCCATGAAATGTGAAAATTACAAGCCAGATTTCTGAACTTCTTCTGTTCATCACCCCATAAGTGGAACCTTTCTGCTGAGCTTCTCTCATGATTAATTTTCATACCAGCCATGCCTGCCCACTCTGCTGTTACTTACCCAGCCTCTAGCCCTTGGATGGATTCTCACCAGAATTTTTTTCTGGAACAACCACTGCTGTATATGGAACAGCTCCTCTGGGTGTGTGCTTGTACATTTTCACTGCAGCTCAGTGACAGAAAACAAGGGTGATGCTGCTCTCTCCCCGCTTTGCAATGCCCACGGGTGCTCAAGGAGAGCTCTGGCTGACCCAGTGAATCCAGAGGGAACTCAGAGCTGTGATAAAGGAATTTAGAGCCCAAATCCACACATCAGGGCTCAGCCAGTCTGTGCCTTGGTCCAAGAAAGCAGTGCTGGGACACGGCACAGAGGACACTCCTGGCAAGGAGTCTGTGTCCTTTAACCTGGTGGCAGCAGTGGTTCACTTCTTGCCTAATTCTCTCTCAGTTTGTTTTCCATCTGATGTCATGTTCTGGGGTGATTTGCAGCCTTCTGGTTTATTTGCTGCCTTCTCTGAAACACCATATTGCGAATTAATCAGGGTTCCCTCAAATCTGAAATGGGACCCCTAAATCAGGCCCCCATGTCAGGAGCTTGCAGCCGCTTTCCTCACCACCACCTCACTTCAGTCATTCCTCACTCAATTATGTGTGGAGACGCTGACTTTAATTGTGTTATTCCTGGCAAAGAAGGAGAAAAAAAGCAGAGGAAAACTAGTTCTAACAATCCTATTTGTGAATTATAACTGTACACTCTAATCTAATCATGTTTCTCTTTCCCCAGATGTGGAGAATTTTAAGAGTGCCTCATTACCGACCACTAATTAAATCTACTGTGAAGGAAATGTTGGGTGAAATCCTGCCAGCTTGGAGTTGCTGGCGAAGCTCCCACTGACTTCAGTGGCACTCAAGTGTTGCTTTTTGGGTTTTGGTCTAATCAGAAGATAATCACTGTAATTATATATTATCTGGTAACATCTGGGATCTCCAATTAAATCTCAGGCCTTATGGCACTGGACAAGTAAAGAGGCACTGGACAAGTAAAGAGGTTTATTTGGCTTTTAGGTCATTCATCATAGGTAAAATCCTGACAAGTGCCTGCCTATAACCAAATTATTTTTTTTCCTGGGGCCCACAGCCCCCTTTGAAGCCAGAGTCTTTCAAGAGTGTGTGTTTGGGTCTAGAAGGATTATCAGTCCCAAACCAGAAGGACTCAGGGGTGCGTGTGGGAGCCAGACACGCTGGGGAAGGCTGGCTGGAGTTCCATGGGAGGTGTTCCCCACACACACACAGTGATGTGGCAGCAGTGGGGCTCATGCAGGAGGGACCCATAACCCTGACCCATAACACAGGAGAAAGGAGTGTGGGGTCTGCCTTGAGGGAGCTGAGCTGCTTCAGGGTCTGTGAGAGCTGCTGTGAGCCAGAGATGTGAAAATCCAGTGTATCAGGGTCCTCAGATCTGTGATATTTACAGCTGGGGCCTGGCTTGGTGGTGACTTTCCTAATTCCTTCCTAGAGCTCATTTAAATTCCTCGCTGGTCCGTTTTTTGTCTTGATCTATGTAGTTCAATTAAAAGGCAGCATGAGGGCAGTGTCGACAAGAATTTGTTTATATCCACACTTTGCCTCCAGCAGAAGTTCTCTAAATGCTCTGCTTCTACAGCCACATATTTTCCACTTCTTTTTGTTTCCCTCTCCTCTAAGCTGCTAAAACTTTGCTTTAAAACTGTAGTGAGTGTTAACAAGTCTGTGCCCAAATCCCTGCCTGCTGGTATAAAGTGAATTTCCCATCTGTGGCCATTCACCTGACGTGTCAGGCTAACAGGGCAGACAGAAAGAGGCTCAGATTTGGTTTCCTGATTTCTCTCTTTGCTCACAGGAGCTCTGCAATGAAAGGAGACTTTTCATGGCTGTGTTTTACCTTTGTCTTTCAGCAGCACTTTTGTGCTAGATACCTTCCTGTTTAATCTGTAAGGTTAATTGTGGATGAAAAAGGACTTTATCAGGTCTCTGTCACGGCACCACAGTGTGTTTGCTTCCTTGGGGATGCTGCAAATCGGATAACTCCAACCAGCAGGTGTCTGAGAATTAGTAAATAATTATTTTGTACAAGTTCTTTCTGAAGAGCTTTTCCCATGTTTTGTGCACACCATGATTTTTTTTTTCTGAAAATGCTTTAAATATCCTCAAGTGCTTGTTTACATCAGCAGCTGAAGGGGTGTGCATGCCCTTAACCTGTAGTGTTTCGTTTGGCTAATTACAAACCTATTCAGTAACTCCTTTTGCTTTTGTACTGACTTTGTATCTCTGAAGAAAGATTTTAAGGTGAAGGGGCTTGAAACACTCAGCTGTGCAACATCAGTGCACAGTCAAGCACCACAGCCCTTTCATTTCAGCTGGGACTGCTCTGTGGGAAAGGGCTGTAGTAGAAATTTCTCCTAAGCAGTTTTTAATGATGTTGTGTTATACAGTGGCTGTACTTCTTCAGGTTACCATTGAAAAAATCCTTCTTTTGACATGGGGGAGATTTCTGGGAGCAAGTCCTTTGTCCTAAGCTGTTCACACATCCAGCTGAAGTTACCAGGACTCTGTGCAGTGTCTTCTGTTCCCAGATGGACATTCAGTGGTAAAAATGGCCATACATCAATATCAGGGTATACATTTAGATGAACTAGTATGCCATAAAAAATGAAATAGCCCTTTGCCTTTCATCTGTGCCATTCTCTGCTGTGGAAGATGCAGTTTCTGTCTGCAGGGACAAATCTGAACCAGGGCTCGTCAGTGGAATGGGAAAGGCAGAGCAAAGCCCTGAGCTGGCATTAATGAGTGCTGTGAAAGGGCAGGAAAGGAGATGCTGCCCCAGGTAACTCCTAGGGCTGCACCAACAAGAGCTGCAGGAAAACAACCCGGAGAGCTGAGTTGTGGCTGTGCACCCAGGTGCTGCTGAGGGCCCAGTCTCCACTTTGCTGTCAATTAACCTTTCAAAGCAGAGGCTCTCCTTGATCTCGGCTTGTTCATCCAGATATTTCACAGCTCATTCCATGGAAAAGTGTATTCAGCCAGCAAAGACTCTCCATACTCTTCCTCCTATTAAAAAATCATCATATCCATGAACATCCCAGTATTTTAACTTAAACAGCTCTTTACCTCACCTGGGACAGCTGAATTATTTAAAAATGTCAAAATCACCCTTCAATGTCTCAGCAAAGGCATCTCCCAGTGTAATTCCAGAGTGGATCTGACCCCTACCCCAGATCCAGTTTTCAGTGCTATGCTGTGCTTCCAGATCCTTCAGCTCTGGATTTTTCTATTGTGACATTTTCTGTACCATAAAAACACTCACACTTTCAAGTTAAATCAACAGTTGTGGCAGAATGGGTACCAGAATTGCAGTCAGATCCTCAATTGCCTTTAAAAGGAGAGAAAATGCTGTGTGACATTTGGGGATGACACTAACAGCATCACTAAAATAAATTAAATGAATGTTATCTCTTTTTCTGAGTGGCTTTTAGAGACTTTATAATGCTTTTTGGATTGTTAGCGCTGAGTAGCATTAACAAAGTACCAAACATCTATTTCCATGTAATTCATCTTTTGCAATATTTGATAGTCCTGGAGTAATGGAGGAGTCATTCGTAACTGGAAATGGAAGAAATTAAGCATCAGAAGACATAGGATGCTATCAAATAAGAAAGCAAACAAGTCTCTGAAATTAGAAAATGTGAGTTTTCAGCTTTCAGAACCTTCTCAAACAGAACTGATAATGCCATGTGGGGTTACAGGAAGTTTACTCATGGCTGTTAAGCTGCAAAGAGCTTGTGTAAATAGATTTAATTTCCAACCAAAATCAAACCTCCCTCAAAATGAGCACTTCTCTCTATATTCATCCTGAAATAGCAAATTGCTTAAGAAAGTTTGAGCCCTGACTTCTAAGACCCCACAACTTTGAGATTTAGGCATGAAGCAAGCCTGGCTTTGAGTTTACAACGAGAATCTCAGAGCAGCTGGGATTCAGGGAGTCCAAGGGTTTATTCTGAACTTTGTGTGACTACCTAGGGTACTCTGAAAAAAAAGAGAAAATTCTGCATTTTGACTTATGAGGAGGATTACAAGCTAGGAGATGACATAAATCACAGATAAGTGTTTTGAGGAGGAGTTTGGCTCTCCAGATGTGCTGTTCTAAGTCTGCAAGGGCAGAGTTAAAGGATTTCAGTGACCACCTTTGACTAAAAGGTTCACAAGCCCTTGCCCTTGGCAATTTGTCAGACCATGACACCATGAAGGTGCCCTAGGGATGGTTTAGGCCATGTTTGTGCCTGTCTGGATGTGCCTTTCATGTGCTCAACACAACCAGGGGCTGCTGGAGATCAAGGCCAGGCTGCCAAGATCCTGTCTCAGCTCACTAATCCAAATTTCAGCGGTTGCTCTCACCCCATTTTCTATATTATCTTATAAAACGAGAGTTTTCAGCTTTTGATGAGGTCTCAGAAGGCCCTGAATGAAGCCCCAGTGAAGGACCAATTCCCCCCAAAGCAAAGGAGCCCCCCAGAGGAGCCTGTTTGTGGAATCACTGCGTTAGCTCTGCACAATCCTTCTGTGAGGAATTACAGGACATTACTTGCAGCATCTATCAAAATAATTGCACCTCTCAGTGATTTTTATCCCTCCATCCCTTGTTTTAAATATGTTCATTAATTAAGTGGCTCAGCTCATTTCAAAGTGGCCCTGGACTGAAATGAGCAGTACATCTTCCTCATTATCCCTGGAACAGACTGCTGGGAACCCAAGGAAACTGAAACCATTTCTGTCAGCTCACACTCTTGGAGCCTTCTCCCTTCCTTTGCTGGTTCTGACTGTGGAGACAACACTGTAAAGGGAAGGGATGCTATTTTTGATCTGTAGGTGACAGGTGACACCAGAGGGCTGAAATTGCACAGGTATGTCCAGAAATAGGTGTGGTTTTCCTTCTGGAGACAGACGGATGGCAGAGGGTGAGTCAGGAAGCGTAGGTGTGCTGGTTTGGGCTGGGACAGAGCTCATCTCCTTCGTGTGGTATCACCTGTGGTTTGGATTTGTGCTGGAAGCTGCTGGTAATCCAGGCATGTTTTGGTTAAGCTGAGCCGAGGCCTCTTCTGCTCCTTGTGCCACCCCGGCAGTGAGGAGGCACAGGGAGCTGGGCAGGGACAGAGCCAGGACAGCTGGCCCAGCTGAGCAGGGAATTAATTATTCCTTGGTGGGAGGGTGAGGATAGGAGGGTGCAGAGCTCTTGCTCCAGGTGTGGGCACACACAGCAGGACAGGGGACCTGCAAGTATCACTTCTCTGTGGTGAAGTTCATCCTGTGCTGCTCCTCAAGCATCTCTGCTGAAACCACTCACAGGGAAATGCAGATGAGCCACACTGGAATCATCTGCAAAGAAGCAGTAGCTGAGGAGCATTTTAATGCAGCAGTTCTAATGGCTTCCCATTTCCTGCTAGGGAAATGTGTAACTGATTAAGTCTATGACATTCATTTAACTCAAGCAATAAAATGTGCTCGTGTCATCAGGGGTATTTACTAAACACACATTCTCCTGGAGGGAGAAGGGGAGAGTTTGTAATGAAATTATTAAAATATGTGTTTCTGAATCCCAGGTGAAGCTGTTGAACACAATGAGGACTTGAGGCATTAATGTATATATTTATTTTTATAATTCATATTCATTTAAAATTATTAATTAATATAGGAAATAATAAGCGTAAACCTCATGTTTAAAGCTAGTCAGAGGAATAAGTCCTGTACTTCCAATAGCAGATTTGGTACAAGTTTTTGCTTGCTTGTCCTGTGTCTCACTTGTGCCATGAGACAAGCTCTCAGTGTGCTGCAGGGAGGAGAGCTGGGATTACACAGAAAAGCCCCACAAACCTGTAGCATAAAGTTCTGAAATCTCTGAACAAACTGGTCATCTCCTAGCACTGCGAGGCAAGTGTGCCAAGGATCTGACTCCTCCACTTGGCTGCTGGCCCACATCACAAATCTCTGTCCCAGCTGTCTGTCCCTACACGTGTTTTGCTCAGGCTGCCCACTCAGCCTCTGGGCTGGGCACTACCTGATTTCTGTCTGCCTTCCCAGCAGATTCCATTGTGTCTAATTGGAGATTATCCCAAGTATCACAACAGAGCCCAAATCTGACAGTTCAGCTGAGCACCGGAGTAATGAGTTGAATAATGCACCTTGGAAAAGTTAATCCTTAAAAATCCATTAGACATATCTTGTTTTCCAGGTCAAAGCAGAGCTATATTTAACCTTTCAGGAATTTGGGGATGGGGGACAAAGAGAGGACTGAGCAGTTGTTCTGTGGGCTGCACAATTTCATCTCGTGCTGCAAAACAAACTTGCTCACTCTGTGGAAGCGCAACAAAAATTGGATTTTGTTCCACTCCTCCCAGATCTTGTCCCAGCAGATGACAACCAGGCACAGAAATAAAATAAAGCCCCATATCAAAGATATATTAAATCCTGCTGCCAACAATTGGCTTCATTTTTCTAGTTATTGATTGCTGCCAAGGTGCTGTCTGGGGAAGGCTGCAGAGGCCTGGTTTATGACAGCTCACAGGAACAACGAACCTTCAAACCCTTGCTCTGGGAACATTTCTATTTTGCCACTTAAATTCTCCCACAAACTCTGTTATTTTATTCCTTAGATCAAGTGGCCCAGAAAGGCAGGAAGTTTTCCCAGTCTCCTCTGGAAAAGGAGGGAGGCTGATGGAAGCATCCTGCAGGTCAGGGTCCTCAGGGGCACCCAGACAGCTCTGGCTGTGACCCCTCTGTGACACGAGCACTGCAGCACAGCAGAGACACTCCCAACACACCAGAACCCTCAAAACCAGCTTTATTTCTCCTTTTTCATTTCAACAGCAACCTCGGAGAAGAATACAACTTGGACCCCAAGCCCTTTGAATTGTTCTACACTGTAAATGCCATGTGGATGCCGTGAATTTGAAAGCCACCCCATCCTCTCCAGTCTGGAATCATTTCTGCCTAACCATGTCCCCCAGAAGGCTAAAATAATGATTTTTCTCCAAGGAGGTGAAAGAATTGACAGCAAACTCCTCAGGCCAGTAGCTGGAGCAGTTTTGGGAGTTTGTCCGAAGCAGTCACAGAACAGCAACAAAATTCCTGCATTCCCCTCTCCAGCAGCCAGGGTCTCTTTACCAAATGGAGAGGATCTATCATATATTGAAAGTCCATTCATAGTTTCCTTACTTTTGCTCATTTTTCTCCATCTATTTCACACTTGGGGACTCAGGCCAGCCCAGCGTGCAGCGCTGCCTTTGATCTGTGCACCAGAAAATCTGTATCAAGTCAGCTGCACATTTCTAAGCAGATTAAGTTTGCCCTAGTGGTTCATCTGAAGCCTGACAGATCTCCTTTGTGTGCTTTGTGGTCCAAGATCCCAAACCAGCAGAAACCTACAGCCCATCTGGAAGTTTAAACATATGAGGCCTCCTTCAATGGGACTTAAAGTTGTAAAAGCCTCATGCAGCCAAAATCCTCAGCTTTTATACCCTTACCAGTGGCCTTCACCTGAAGATTGCTGAAGTGTTTTGAGCTTGCATTTTGGGGGTTTTTTGGGAGATGGCTTTGGAAAAGCCTGCAGGTGGAGAGGTGGAGGCCCTTTTTGTTTGGGATGTGATGGAGATGTAAGAGCCTAAGGTAGGACCTTAGTTTGAAAGATATGCCAATAGTTTTTTGAGGAAATTGTAAGAAATTGTGTGGCTGAGTATCCCCTCTTTGGCTCATTTGCTCTTTCTCAGCCCACGTCCAAAGGAAGGTGTGCTCCCAAGAACTTGAGGAGTGGCAAAGTGCAAGGACCTGAGGGAAAAGGCTACCAAGGGTTGAAATGATGTGGGACGTGCGCTGCAAATTAAACAGCCTGCTTTTCCCAACAGTGACTGGAAAAGGTCCATTTAGGGGACACATCAATGTCCCCAGTTTTACCACAAAGTTTTACCACAAAGGTAACTTTGAGAGAGGGAAACGCTCTGAACCAACTCCAGGCTCAGCTCCCTTCCCTAAGTAAAAACAGAAATTCAGTGTTCTCCCTTCTTCTTAACTGCCAAACAAAGCTGAAAGGTTGTCATGCCTGAGGAAATTGATATATTGGTACTTTTTAATACAAATGCCTTTTTTGGATGGCTATATTTAGCCCAATATATCCTGGGAGCTATATTTGAGTGCCATGCACAGTGCAAAATAGTCCTCTGAGGTCAGGAGCCAAACACAGAAGGAACAAACCTCCTAAATATTCTTCTGGATGGTGCACATCCTTCCTCATCAATGGAAAAATCCCCGTTTTGGTGCAAATCATTTATCTGGTAAATTACAAATGTAATGAAAAATGTAAAATGTAATGAAAAAAGTGGGAAAAAGAGGAAACTGTGCCTAGTTTTTCTCTCCTTTTGCACCACCCTGTAGCCTTTTTGAAAGGCAGAAGTATTTTCCAGAATTTGCTCCTTTGGAATAAACTGCATGTTATTTATGGTTTCTGACAAGATCCTAAGCTACTGATACCCTTGATTTGTGTGTTTAATTTGGATTTTTTGCAATAAAAACAGAGAGCAGTTGCTTGTGTGAACCTGAAATCTATTGCAAACTCCCTATTCTTGACCAGGGAAGTTCAGGGAAATACTTTATCAGAAAAATGAATTGCTCCTTTTAATCTTTTCAATCTGCCAGGTTTTAAAAAAAAAATTAAAAAAATTAAATGAAAGGCAACAAGCCACTTTTTTGATTCAAATATAACTGAAAGAAATCTAAACTAATGGAAGAAGAATCCTGGCTGGTGTTTTTTGTGGGATCTGCAGCTTGGAAAAGCTGAGGGAGAGAATGTCAAGGGATATCTCTGATTTATGTCCTGGAGCTGAAGGGATAAAGGGATCTCTCTGCTCACATAAAGTCAGGAATGAGCTAGGATGCTATGAATAGGGATTTTATACCTCTTTGTTGATCCCCATAAAGCCATTCTGACTGCTTCTGGAAGTGACTTTAATTGCTGGGGTGGGACAGCCCAGTGGGTGATGCTGCCTCAGAGCCTTCAACATCGATCCCAGCCTGATGCTCCCAGCCCCAGGTGCAACCTCCTCTTCCTCCTCCTCCTCCTTCTCCTCTCCTGCATCTGCACTGCCACATTTATCCCCTGCACAGGACTCAGTGAAGCTCTGAGGAATCAGGAGATTTGTGTTTGCTGCCATCGAGACCACACTGGCTATTTCATCTTCAGCCCATAAAAGTTGGAGCCTGTGCTTCTAAAACACTCACAAGGTCTGGAACCGTGGCTGCAGCACATGGCTGGGAAGGAAGAGAGGCAGCTTGCCATGTTTTTTCCGTCCTAGCTCATAAATAGCCTTTGCTTTGATGTTTCAGATGACCTTTGCATCCATCAACAGTTGCAGCCCTCAACAGCTCATTCAGTGAGCTGATGTTTGTAAATAAAGTGAAGATTTTCATCCACAGTAGCAAAAGGTCAGTTGGAAAGGGGGAATGATTTACCCGTGGGTCTGTCTCCTCTGCCACGGAACTGGGCTGTAAAAGTCACAATCTGTTTTAGCGTAAATCAGGAAAAAATTGATTTAATTAGACAGTGAAATATCAAGGTAGCAATGGCAGGGAGTAATTTCTGTCAATTTGAGCTCTTTTTTTTAGTAAAGCATCTTTTGTAAACCACTCCCATGGCCTCTATTCACAAACTTTTAACTCTCTGGGAGCACTGCTCATTCCCAAACATCTCTGCCACCTCTGCTCCCACTGACCTCTGAGTGGCAGCTCCCTCCTGCTCTGACATCCCATTCTTCCTCACTTATTCCCTGCCGGAGGTGGAGGTCACAGCAGGGGCCCCGCAGGGAGAGGTGCTCCCCCAGCAGCTGCCTTTCCTTGCCCTGAACCACAAGCTCTTTGCTGACAGTTTTCTAGTTTTTGTGATCTCTGGAATTCATTGTTTTCAGCACAAAAAAAACCCCTTCCATCCCCAACATCTGTGCAAGGAAATGTCCTTGGTAGCTCAGCATCCAAGGGCTGTGTGCACATAACCACAGCAAGCAACACAGAACTTTCCTCCAGCTCTAGCTCTGGTGGCAGGAAAGGGAAATCTCCCATAAATTATATTTGTGCTTTTAAAAGTTTGTAAGCAAACAGGCATGCATCTCCTTTGTTCTTCACCAGGGCCTGTTTGTGCAAGATGCAAGTTGAGGGCAGTCCTTGGGCAATGCAGGTTGCCCCTATTCAAGGTATTCCAGGAATGGCACAGCTGTGGTTCGAGCTGGCATCTCCCTGAAAACAAATATTGTGAAGAAAAGGGAAGGGGCAAACTTTCCTAAACCAGACTGCTTAAGAAAGAAGCCTGGAGTTTGCAAGAGGCTGGGGTTGTGAGGGGAGCAGTGAGCCTGGTGTGTTTTGCTGGCAGATGCAGAAAGCTTGGATTGTTTGTGAAGCTGGCGAAGGAGCACTGGGTTCCCTGCGAGCTGCTGCATCTGACCTCAGCACCAAAGCTTTCATACCAGTGATGTCTCCTCTCACTCTGAAAGGACACAGTGTCCCCAAATCCAGCGCAGCTGCTGATGCAACAGGAACCCAGCACTGCCCTGTTGTTTCTTCCTTCTTATCTCTCAGAAACCATTTCACTGCTGGTGAGGGATGGCGAGGAGCGGCACGGGGCTCTCTCCCTCCCACAAACTCCTGCCAACATGGTTCAGGCAGCTGGGACTGAAGGGACAGACCCACAGCACCTGCCTGCATGGATGTGGCAACACAACCTTGTTGTTCTCTTTGCTGGCAGAGCAGAAAATGCTCCAGTGCTGGCTGCAAAGCACGTTACAAAAATACCATTATTTTAAGCAGTGGTTATTTCATTACTGTGGTAAAAGAGATTGTGACCATTTAAAGGAGCAGGATAGAGTCTGTAATATAATTAGATGATCCTGAAAAAGCAATGGTGGAATTCAATCACTGAGCAATCCACATGCACTTCCTGAAGGTAATCAATCCCCGTGTCAAAGGAAGCCCATTGTTCTCGTCCCCCAGGGTCTCCTGCTCCCACAATGTACAAAAGGCTTTCTTGTCAGGACCAACAAATCTACTTCCCCAGCTTAGTCAGAGATAAGAAAACAATGTCTGGACTATCCAGACAATTTGTCTATCTTTAGGCACTTTGCTTTTCTCTATCTAAGTTTCACTGTTTCAATGTTTGGGCCATTGCTGATGTACAGCTGGTGATACTTTCCCTGGGGTAAGGCTCTGCCTGTCTTTACACAATGTAAAACTGAAAGTCACTGGAGGTAATTTTGCATATGGAACAAGATATTGAAAACAGTGTTCACATCTCAAACTGGCTCAAGCACACAATAGGCAAAAAGTTTTTCAAAATGAACCAGCTTCCAACTCCTCCTTTGGTGGCCCTGATTTAGAATTAGACTTTTTATTGTCCCTTGCCACCTGTGTACTGTGAGATTTGATTTGTACACACTGGCCCAGAAACTCAACATTCATTCATTAATTCTAGCAAGAATGTTCTGTTTTGTAACCAGAAAATTGAATTACTTACTACTTAATTGCAGTACTTTCCACCTTTTGTCTAGGAAATTGAATTATTCTGGTTAGTTTTCTTCCTCCAGTGTATGCACTCCTCGCACATATACACCACCCTTCTGTGTTAAAATATATACAGTGTCCTTGCAGCAGGTAAAATTCCATCTAAAGCATCCCTGCCTGAGCTTGTTGAGCTTAATAGGAGTTAGAGTGCTGAAACTGAAGCCAGAATCGAGTCAGTGCCTCTCTTTTGTGGGAGCCCTCGGGGGCTCAGACAATGTGGGGGGACATAAAAATGAAGTGTCTGCCTCCATGAAGCTGCCATTAGCTAATGGTTCTCGATTGCAACTGATGCAGTTTGCTGAAGAGAAAAACTTTCCCTCAGAGCCACATCCCCGGCAGCAGCGGGAGCCCAGCGGGGTCCCCGCACTCAGGGGAGATTAAGGGCATTTCCCCAAGGCTTCCCAGTGGAATCAATGCTCGCTAATCTTTAGAAAATTACACTAACAAGCTCCAGGCACGAACTGCAGGAGCCCTGCACACCAGCCCCTGAAATCACGCACAGCCCATTAATGCATCAGGGCTTTAATGAACCGGAAAATCTCTCCTCAGCAGAAGCCAGAGGATGCTTTAAGGCTCCCACCTCTGCTAAGCTGCTCTGATGGCAGACAGTCACCTCTGACAGCAAAAATGCTATTTTTGGGGCTGATGCAGCCTGGGGAACAGCCCCAGGTCCTCACAGGTATGTGGGCTTTGAGGCCCAGGCAAGTGATGATCAGCAGCTCTGGAAAAGTCCTGAACTCAAAACCCCCCAAAATGGCAGCTGAAGGAAAGTGTTGGAGTCAGAGGCACAGAAAATATTTCCTTATCTGTGCTGACACGCTCAGACACTCAAGAGAGCATTGAGTTTTACCTAAAACCATGGAGAAAGCTTCTAAAGTAGAGAAACCAGCAACGTGAGTGTGTAAGTTAGATAGAATTATATTAAGTCATTGGGTGAGAAAGAGTTTGGAGTTTTAGTTATATTAATAAGTGAAATACAAGATGGAGGATTTAGGGTGTTGGCTCTTTCTCCTTCTTCATCTTCACCTTCTTCTAAGAGTTTTTGGGTAACAATGAGGACAGCAGAGTCTGCACAGCAGCTCACAGGTGTGTTGGGTCACTAAGGAAAATAAGAGACTTGGCATTTGATAGTTGGGTAAATGGACACATCAAAGACCTTGGAGAGATTCTTTTTCCCTCCATTTTGCCCCTTGTTAGTCTAGTGCACGTAGCTCCTTGCAGGCTGTAGATATGGAATAGAAAAGGAAAGGAAAAACAGCTGAGACCAAACAAAAGAAAAACAGCCCCTCTCTCGTTGATTTTGGGGCTGAGAAAAAGAACAGAACCCTTGGTGTCGCACCCCAGCACAGGAGGTGCTGGTGTTGTGCTACAGGTGTGTTCAGGGTATTTTCAGGAAATCCCCTTTTTTCTTCTCTTTCAGACCATCAGGCAGACCTAGGAGGTGCAGCTGGCCCAAAGACAATGGCTAGAGAGGCGGATCACTTCAAAATTAATGAAATCTTGCTACAACCTGCATTTAAAAAAAAAAGGTTTTTGGTTTGGTTTGTTTTTTTTTTTCCAATCAGTCATAAAATCTAGTTATTTCCTGAGCACTGTTGCAATTTGCCTGATGCTTATGAGATATATTGCCTGCTTTCTACTCTGTTTCCTATTGGGCAGTCTGCAGGGTTGTCTAATCTCTAAAAGAAATAAGCATCTGTTTCCTTCATGGCCTATGCCTGATTTAAGGTAATTATACTATTATACTTCTACATGAAAAATCTTAGGGAAAATAAGAACAACTAATTTTTTTTTCCTCAAAAGATATTTTAATTCATATTCCAAGAGGAATGAGCGTTGGATCACTTTTAAAAAGAAGTAACCTCCAAACTTTTGTCCTCTTTCTGGGTAAGTTTGGTGCATTTCCAAACTTCCAAAAAAAGCTGGGGTTTTTTCTCCAAGAAAGAGGAGAAAGAGTGACCAAAATGCAAAAGGAAAAATCAAACTGTTGGGAAGAGGGCAGAGCACAGGGGGCAAAGTCTCGGAGTTGATCACATCACCCTGTGGAGGCAGGGAAGGTATTTTCTCTCACTCCTTCACATTTTGAAGCAGCCCCCTGGAATTGTTGGTACTGACAGGAATGGCCCATGAGAGATTTGTGCAGAAACAACAGAGCTCCCATGTCAGCTCACCAAGAAAGCCACGTCAATCTGCATCTTTATAGCTGGTTTTTAGATTTTCAGTAATTAAAGAAAAACAAACAAACAAAAAAAAAAGGACCAAGCCAAAACATTTTTGTACTTGTTCTTTGGAGTCAAGTATTTGACTTTTGAATCCCTAGGGGTCAGCTCCTCCAAAACAGAAGGTACTTGGTGACTCCACTGCCCTGAGATGGAGTTTCAGTTCCATTTTCTTCCTCAAGGGCTGGCCTTTGCTTCATCTCTATCAGCAGACGCTTAAGAGGCTCAAGCAAGCAACTTCCCCATTCAGAAAAAAAACAACCAGACCTGCTCCTTGAGGATTTCTGTTTTCCAGAGCTCCTTGACCCCCTGACCTCACTTCTCAGGTTTTAATAAAAAATCTTTTGACAACTATTTTTCATATTTCTGATTCTGACATGCAGAACAGGGAACCATTACCTTAAATCTGGCTCTGAATTAAAGACCTTGCAGAATTAGATTTTTTCTAAATGCAGCCTTTGAACAACTGGAATGTTTCCTTCCATAAAATCCTCAATGAAAACTGTGTCTGGAAGCTAATATTTTCCCCCCTGCAGAGCGTGAAACCCACAGATTTCAGCACAGATGCTGCAATCCCTGGGCTATGAGAATGAAGAGCAATTTAAAATGGGAACAGGATTTCATCCCAAAATACAATGGTCTCAGAGCAGCTTATCCCAGCTGAGGGGATAAGCTGCCATTAAGCAGTGAAATTCAAAGCAGGAGGGACATACCTTGGAAAAATTAATTAGAAACAGTTTCAGGTTCTTCTCTGCCTATTGTCAGTTTTCTGACTTTACACCCTCCTCGTTCCTACTTTACAGAGTCAGGGTTTTGCTTGGCTCTGTTCTTTTCTGCAGCATGCACCCAAACAGCAGGGGCAGCCAGTCACGAGTGGGAATCAATCCCAAAACATTCCCCGTGTGCAGAGAGGGAAGCCAGGCACACACAGATTGATGTAAGCCCTCTGATGAAGGCTGGTTTTTTCCAAAGCCAGAATTTCACTCATCCTTTGTAAACCCCTGGGCTGGGATGGGGTGGGACCGTGGTGCCCTGTCCCAGAAGAGCCCTCAGAGGTGTAAACACAGCCCTGCTCGTCCCTGCCTCTTGGAAACACTCGGCTGCTGTCAGCACTGCTCTGCTCTCAGCCATCTCCACTTTCCCAGCCTTCCTCTGCACCTCTTCTACCAGACCATGGCCCCACCAAGGGCCAGGGCTTGCAGCCTGAGGAAGGCAGGAAAATCGCAATTCCGGGTGTTAGCTTTGGCGTGGGAACTGTGGTTGTGTTCACTTTTTACAGGAGCTGGAGCAACAAAGTCTGGCTCTGCAATGAGCCCTCCCCAGAGTCCCACTGATCCTTGTGATGCCAGCAGATAAAACCTCTTCCCAGGGATACATTTTGGGGTGCACCTCGGCAGTGCCACCCACTAAACCTCAAGGCTGGCTGAAGCACCAAACCCGCTGGGATTTCAGTCGCTCGCGTTGTTTTCCCTTGCCTCATTCCAGACCTCGTCGTAAAACCTTCTCTCCTTTTTGCCTCTTTCCCTAAACAGGAGTTCCATCCCCTCTGAGGAATAGCTGTGGATTCCAGGGCCTGCCCTCCAGCCTCTGCCTTGGGTTCCCAGTGCTGGGGCTGGGAGGGAGTGGGACAAGGGCAAACAGCAGCAGTGGGGCTGCTCCAGCCCCTCTCTGCTCCATGGACAGGCTCCAGCTGGCTCCAGTGGCAGCTGGATCCATCCCATGCTGGAAAGGGGAACAATCCATCCAGTCAGCCTGGCATTCGTTAGACCAGAGCAGCAGCAGTGCTGGAGACATTACTTATGTCCTGAGATATGCAGGGCTAAGGCCAAGATTCCTCATGGATCTACGGCTCCTGAGGCTCCTGGGGCCCTTCCCAGGTCTCTGTGGCTTTGCCAGTAACCCCTCAGCTTCTGGGCTCCCACCTCAGGTCAGCAAATGCCTCTTCTCATGGTGGCCCCAGAGCTCTGGTGTGGAAGGAACTCGTTTATAAAGCCCTCCATTGGAAATATGCTGCTCATGTGTCAGAGAAACCAGGAATTATTCCCTGCATCCATTCTGCACTGGGTGTGGGAATACAAACCACTTCAGAATGAGAGGAAGGAGGGACAGAATGAGGAGGAATGTATAGAATGAGAGGAAGGTGGGACAGGCTGAAATGCCCCTGGGCAGCTGGTGGGCACGACTTCAGCTTTTCGATTCAGAATTCCCATTCCATGCAAGCCTGTAGAATTTTTATTTTCTTCCTCTGAAAATCTGGAAATTGATGACATGCATTGCCATTTGAGTTTGTGGTATACCTGTCCGAAATATATTTATGAAGAATTAGTATTTCCACCTAAAGTATCTGTCTTCAGGTGGTCACTTAATAAATAGTGCTGATCTACAACTGCTCCTTTCTGGGGGGAACAGCCATTCACAGGAGTTATTCCAGCACTGAACATGTCTTTCCATGTTTCCAGGAGCTGCTCTGCTGAATGAATCCCTGCTCCAGCAGATGCATTGTGTCTAATGCGTTTGCTTCTGCATTCCTGAGACTTTGCATTGGTCCCAGCAGCAGCCTGGAAGTCTCTGGCTGTGACTCTCACTAACGGGCTGATGGTGCAATTATTCACCTGAAGGGAGTTGCTTTATTCTCAGCTATTATCTCTTCTGATCTCTCAGCAAACAATTACTTACAAAGAAATCAGAATCAGGCCGTGTTACACGCAATTATAAATCTAAATTGGTGTGGATGGGGAGAGCAGCACTTTTTCTTCCTCAGAGAGAGAGGAAAACTGTAGGAACTGGGCTGCTGTGCCAGGTCATGTGTGACCTGCGTGTAAGTTATGGAATTTCTGACCTAAATTCCAGTGTTTTCTCCCGGATATAATGCTGCCTTCCTATAGCATAGACTGCTGGTTTATTAGTCTTCATTCACCCTTAATTTAGACTCCTTCTATTCATTCAAATGATGTTCAAATCTGTTTTCCTCGATTCTTTGAGTGAGGTGTTGCTCTGTAGTAATTCACAGTTACTGTATATAAGCTGATTGCTGAGATGTCTAAATCTGCCAGTTTGGGTGTGAAAAACTTTCTCTGTGGGAATTCCAGACCAAAGCTTCAAAGAAAATCTCTCTTTGAGGCAGCTCAGCTAAAAATCCTAAGAAATTAATTGGGAAGAACCTACTCCAGCCCAGATTTGCAGCTTGATTTTTCAACATTGAGCTGAACACAGAGAATGAAGGGTCCTCTGCTCAAGGAATTATTGTGAGGATGTTTGAAAGAGGGAGGGAGTATATATGAAATTTCTAGAAGCAGGACTACACAGTGATCCAGCTGGTAATTGTCCAATCAATATCTCTGCAGAGGGTGCTAATTGTCACCCATCCTTATGTCCAAATTAAACATTGCTTTGTTTTGCAAAAGCTGCCTTGGATTTATGGCTGGCAACAAGCTCCCAAAGGAAAGAGCCTGAGGAATGGGAAGCTAGATAGAACTAGATAGGATTTCTCCAAAGGGGAAGTGGGATTTCATCCCTTGACACAAAGGCAGGCCTCCCATCTGAGTCACAGAGATCCAGGGATGAAGAGACACAACTCACATTTCCACAGCCCCGTTTCAGTGGAGAGTCTGGAAAAGCTCAGCTATAAATGCCACAACTTTTCAGTCACAGTCTGAAACAGCTGCTTTAGTCTGCACAGAAAAGTAAATCTGCCCTGCTGCAAACAGCATGTCCAGGCCTTCTCTGGCAGAAGTGTTGAGTTAATTGAGACAGAAAGTTGGTAATAACTGCCAGCTCTGCAGACACAGAGCCCCAGATGAAAGAGGTTGTAGCCTATTTGTCTCCATTACCTTGTCATGAGAAGGATTTTCCTCCACACAGGCAAAATAGGGATGTGGGGCTCAGTGCCCCCAAAAACCTCCAGCAGACTCATTGCTCCAATGCTGGTTTTTGACATTTTGGAATCCTTCTAACAAGGACCCTTCCTGTGCCTACAGCTGCTCCTGGGAGCTGTGGGAGGGGTCACTCAGCCATCAGCTAAATCAGCCTTGTCACCCTGTCCCAGAAGGACTTGATGGAATAAGGAAGGCTTTGAATCCTCTGCTCCAGCTACTGAATCCCCAACACATGGACTTTAGTCTGCATCACTCCTTTGAATAAAGTCTACAGGGAAAACACATGCAGAGGAGCAGCCCTTCACCCTGGGAAGAGAGGAAGTTCAGAGCACCCAAAGGTGTGGGTGGACAATAAAGGAGCTGGTATTTAACCACACAAGAAGTTATGATTAAATTAATCCACCATTCTCCTTTTTGCAGCTCTTTGGGGGAATTAGATCAAGAAAGTAACAAAGGAATGCCGCAGTCTGCCAATAATGTAATTAAAGAACCAAGCCCCTCATCTGAGCTGTCTCTTGCCAAAGAGCTTGCTGGATGTAAATTGGAAAAAAAACCCCAAATTCAGGGCTTTAAAGAGAAGACAGAGAGATATAGTGAAAAAGTATTTGAATACCCAGCTAGTCACTTCCTTTAACACTCTCAGAATGCAGAAAACATGGATGACGAAATAATGAAATAATGCAGCTACTTAAGGAAGACAAGGCAGAAAAAGTGATTTCTTAGGGCTGGCTACACTCAAGAACAGGTTGATGACTTTAAAAGACAGGTAGAGTCAAAGGGGACCTGGATCTCGTGCCAAATCAACTGCAAATGTTTATCCCATCCTATGGAGACGTGCTAAAAACAGCCCATGGGCCCAGCTCACTCAGATACTTTTAGGTTGTTCTCCTACTCTTAATAATTAAATACAAGTCACAGAGGCCTGAGGTTGCCAGGATTCAGGCTGGACAAAATATACAACTGCTGGTTCTGTAGGAATAATTTATATTGGACCACATCCAGCATTGCTGGGCACTGCAAAACTCAGATAAATGAACCCTGGAGAAGCAAAAAAAAGTTCCCAAGTGGTGCAAAACATGAGTGTAAATGTGAGCTCAAACTCTGGCAAGCCCTGGAGCTCCTCTGCAGGTATTAAGTAGCTGGTATTAGGAAGGGCTATAACATACCAAGCAGAGAGATTGGGATTAGATATTGACAATAAATCCTTCCCTGTGAGGGTGGGCAGGCCCTGGCACAGGAGCCCAGAGCAGCTGTGGCTGCCCCTGGATCCCTGGCAATGCCCAAGGCCAGGCTGGACAGGGCTGGGAGCAGCCTGGGATGGTGGAAGGTGTCCCTGCCATGGCAGGGGTGGCACTGGGTGGGCTTTAAAGTCTCTTTCAATCCAAACCAGTCTGGGATTCTATGCTAGTCCTCCTCTCCTTTTTGAGGGACAGGCTAGAGGGGCATAAACACATAAGAAACATGCTGGAGATTTAAGTTTATGGATATGTAAACAAATATAACTACGTAGATATATAAAAATATTTCTCTGCTTATAACACAAACACAACGCTATATAGCACAGTTACACAGCACATAAAGTTTAACAAGAACGTTGAACCAGAACTGAAATAAACATTTTCCAGCATATACAATTCACAAGGGGAACTTCAAAGGCAGCTGTGCCCTAAGCTGGGGGGGTGCTCCCATGAGAGTCAGAGCTTTGATTGTCCTCTGCAGCCACATTCAGCTCTAAGGAACCACAAGCAGGTCTGAAATGCAGCTTGGTTTGAGTGCTGCTCTTAATCTCTGCCTGGTGCTAACAGGGTGTTCAGGGAATTTTTGCTTTGTGCTCAGCTAACAACGTCCAGATTGTTTTGCTGCTCGAGCAGGGGCTCCAAATGCTGAAGTCTCCGTGCAGTAATCAAACCATGGCTTTGTAAAGAGATGTCCCCATTTCCCTCCTGGTGTCACATGCTCAGCCTCTATTCTGCTCTGTCCTGCCCAGGTGATTTAGACAGCAGAATGTGGCAGGGAATGGCAAGCACTGGGAGAAGCTGCAGGTTCCCCTTTATGTCAGGATGGGGAAAAACTGTAATAGGCAACATCTGTGGCAAAATGCAAGTTTCTGCCATCTGAAAAACGAGTGGCTCACTAGAGAACAACAACCTCCCAATAAAGACACGCTATTCAGCTGGAAAGTTCTGAGATAAAAGGTAGAAGCTCTCCATGTGTCTGTCCCAGCCTGCTGAACAATTCAGAAGGAATTCAGCTGGATACTGGACATGCTGCTCAGGACCTCACACAGAGACACCAAGGGAGGAAACCCCTTCTGTTATACTTCTTCCAGCACCTCCAAAAAATTAAGCTATGTCTGACTGCCTAAAGAAGTCCCTTGCTGAGCTGAGGAGTGAAATTGGCCAGTACAGAACATCCTCCTAACTAGGGCTACATACATCCAAATAAAATGAAATTACCTGAGCTCTCTTGTGTTTCTGCCACGCTGATGCTTTCAAAATCTGTCTGTCTGCTCAGAGGCCAGTGTGGATGTCAGCAGGCAGTTTTGGGATTTTTCTCACAGGATGTTTTTCTTTACATTGCCAGCTTGGCATCTCTTGATTTCTGATTTTGAAATGGGATCTCATTATATGTAACGCCCAAGCCAAGAGAGGATTCAAAACAATGCAAGGATGGAAGCAAGAGCCTGAGCTCTGTCTGGGCACCAGGAGCCAGTGGTGAATGAGATCCAGCCCACTTAGCAGAGCTTTGGGATAGCAGAGAGCCTGGATGTCCCCTTCAGGTGATGGCACCACATGCACTGACTTCCAGACACCGCTGAGGGACAAGAAAGGGAACTCTGCCAGATAAACCCAGTCTGCAACAGCTCCAAATATTGCTGTCTATTTTCAGCCAGCTCTAGATAAGGCTTTTATCAAGAGGTCAAAGGCAAGTGGGATTTTCTAGGGCTTGTTCAACCCTGCACTTTGGATAAGAAAAAAACAAGAAAAGCTCTTTGCCTTCTCGTAGCAAACTCCTTCAGAGCAACAGCATCATCCAGCAAACACAACTTGGGCTCCAAAAGCCTTGGAACCCTTTTAAGGAATTCTGCATTACTGACTGCAAGCCTTACAAGCCCTGAGGAACTGCAGGGGTGCTCCCTGCCTGGCCAGATCCCTGCTCAGCCCCTGGCTCCTGCAGAGAGCAGGGGCTGAGGTGGCAGCACAGCTCGAGGTGACACCAGCAGCTGTTCTGGACAGCGCTGACATCCCCAGGGCTCACATGAGCAGCTGGAGCTATTTCAGGGCTTCAAAAGCATTTGCCTGGGATATCATTTAATGTCCTTGCCAAAGTGCTCCTGGCCTCAGAGGAGCTGCAGCAGGGCGAGGGAGTTCACTGGTAATAGGATGTGGGATGTGGAGATTAAAGGATCCGTAAAGGAAATTCTACACAAGCACGATGCTGATACACATCTGGCCCTTCCTCTGCCCTGTGCAGGGTTTGCAGGTGTCTCTGACAGTCCCTTGAGCTATGAATTTGCTATTTCTGGATGTAGGCCGGATATTGGTTGTGGGAAACCCTCTGCCTCTGGGGCTACAGGCAGGCAAAGCTTCAGCTGGGAGAGGTGCAGCCCCCAAATCAAACTGCTTGTCCCTGGCCAGGGCTTTGTGGGTCAGAGCAGAGCATCAGCCCCGAGCTGTGGCGGTTTCAGTGTCATGTGTGAGATCTGGGATTTGCAATGGCATGTGCCTTTTAGGTGGTTTCCTTGCTGTCCATGCTGACATGTCTGTGTGGTCCCTGGCTCTGACTTTGCCATGGTCCAAGCAAGATATCCCGTGCCCCACAATTTCTGGGAACCCCCAGAGCACAGCTCAGCTTTTTTAGGGCTGGGGGTCCTGAATGCAACCCTGTTTCCCCCAGGAATTCAGCCTGGCTGAATGCAGTGTGGTGAAGGCTGAGGATTTGCTGTGAAATCCGTGTGGATCCACAGCCAAACTCCCCTTGTCTTTAATTTGAGGGTGAATCCATCCACCAGGGAGATTCCTCTGAGGTTTCCAGTCTGAGACTCATCTCCTCTCAGCAATCCCAGTGTCAGAGCTCCAGTGCACATCCTCCACTCCCAAAATATGCAGCAATTCCCATTGGCCTGAGAGGGAAAGGATCCCACTGGCTCCAGCTCCCCCAAACCCAAACCTTAACCCAAACTCTAACTCAAACTCTAATTCTAACCCAAAGCCAAACTCTAACCCAAACCCTCACCCAAACCCAATCTCTAACCCAAACCTTAACTCAAACCCTAATTCTAACCCAAACCCTAACCCAAAGCCAAACTCTAACCCAAACCCTCACCCAAACCCTAACGGAACATTTTGGAGAAATGCAGAAATAACACACTGGGCAGTCCCTCCCAGAGGAATTGTCCGGGATTCCAGCAGTGCCCCCAGGGCACAGCGCTCTCCCCCACACTGAGAACCATTCTGCCTCGGAATGAATAGGATGGCGAAGCTGGAGGCTTCCCGGTGATTTTGTCAGGGGGATGCAGCACTCACGCAAGTGCTTCCCTAATAGCATTCATCTGCTTCATTTATACCTCATATCCAACAAAGCTGGTTAAAAGTAGGGGCTTTATATTCTCCTTTACAGGCCTTTCCAAATGGTCAGGGGCCACTTAACACTGACCTCTGCCAGGCTTTGCGAGGGCTTGGGGCCAGATGCTTAAAGGGAATCACCTGTCTGAGTTTGGAATTGCTTTTGATCTTTTATTTCACTCTATAAATTCCCAGCGGAGCTCGCTGGTAGAAAACATCTGGCACAGTTTTTCCTGCTCTGGGAAGGAATGAATCCAATATTGAAACCCCAGATTCGGTGTCTTCCTGTAGAGCTGGCCATAAAATGAGCCCGTGGGTGAGGGGGTGAATCATCTGCATCCAGGGCCATCCCTCCAGAGATGCTGCAGGTTCTTCTCTGTTGATTTTTGTATTCACCCCTCAGGTTTGGCACACCTAAGGGATTCCTTCTCCTGCTAATCCGTGCAGGGAGCAATCCCACTTGCTGGATTAGGCAAGGGAAAATGTAACAAATATAATAATGCTGCTTTAGGACACCTTAGACAAAGCAGAGGTTGAGGGGTGAGCCCATAGGGACAAATGATGCCGCCCATCACTGCTGGGGAGCCCAGCACTCCCTGAGGCTCTCCCTGCTTTTCACGTGGCAGGTTCAGCCGAGGAAAGATGAACCAGGTCTTTGGTTTCTCCATGTTCATATTCACAACAAAACCCCTCTGGATTTACCTGGTTTTTCTCTGATTTCCTAAGAGTGAGTGGAAGTGGGGCAGATGAGCCCCAGGGCTGAGCCTTTTTCAGGCAGCCAGAGTAGCAGGGGAGGAGCATTAGATTATTTTTTAGAGGGGGACACAAAGCAGCTGTAACCTTCCCACTGGATTAGGTAACATAAAAATATCTCTAATAACCCCTAGAAAACCATTGTCCTTTGCTGCTGGCAGTAGAACCTGTGCAGAGCTGGCAAGGAAGCAGCCCCTGGAAAAGGAATTGCAGTAACCCCTGGCATGAAGGTGCTGGGATTATATCCAGCTGAAATGAGTCACCTCGTGCTGCTGCAGTGGTGTGCTCTGAGGAAACTCTCTCTTTGAAAGAATCTTTCTTTAAAAGTCATATCTTTCCTCTGGGAAAAGGCCAGTCTTGACTTAGGCTGACCTACCTTGTTTTTGGCTAGAAAAACACCTTTTTCCTTGGCTGCCCTGTGACTTTCACTCACAACCTCCCTGAGAACATTTTTAAAAACCATTATTTAAGCCATCCCAATCCAGCAGCGTGAATCCCAGTTCCAAAAAATGGTTTTATTGCCCAAAGCTGATAAAATGCCATTCCTTTCATTCAGATACACCTTCCTGGCTGTAAGAAATGATGCTGAGGGTCCCACAGGCCCTGGGGAGTTGCTCAAGTCTTGCCCATGTTCTTGCACTATCATCTGACAGCAATTTATGGTACTGCAGAGTTTGCCTTATTGAAACCATTTGTGGGATGGAAATTTGCAGAGATTCATGCACAGAGGGAGACTCTTTGCTCAGTGGTGATGTATGGAGCAATCTCACCCCAAATCCTTGAAGGCAGCAGGAATTTGGTGTGAGGAACTGCACCACAAATCTTGAAGCAGAGGGATCTTGCCTCACTGATGTTCTGCAGATTCCCTGGACAAGCACATGTTAAAAAAATTATTTTAGCTGCTGGTCTGCTGAATGCCCAAGATTTCACATAAACTGCAGCCAAATCCTGCTGAGATATTGCAATAACTCAATTTTGTCTCATAGCAGCATCACTTATTGCCCTGTGCATAGGAGAGCCATGCACCCACTCGCTATGGATGTACCACCCCCAGAGGGAATTGCTCCACTTGGAGTAAACTACTTCAGCCCTACTGCTGTGTGTGGAGAAGATGCAGTTTAAGAGAAAATGGCAGCTATTTGTTTTCTTCCTTGTGATAATTGTTTTTTAACCACCGTACATAATAAAATGCCTGGCATTTGAATTGCACAACCAAGAAACCTGCTCACGAGTAAATTTTAAATTTCTAATTGTTGCCATTGGCTGTGTTTGTAAGGACTTGTGTCTGATGCCTAAAATTTCTTCACAAGCTGCTCAGAATGCTTTACACTAATAGCTGGAGCCATAAACCTGCCAATGTTAAACAAAAAATTCTTCATAAGGTCAAGGCAGTTCCTCTTCTTTTTTGTCTAAACGGGCAATTCAAAAGTGAACTTGCTAAGACAAGAATTGCTCTGTAGTGGATGAAAAATTCCTCCAAAAGGGAGTGAACTGTGGTCTCTCGTGTTTTAGGTTTCTCTGAGCCCCAAATGGAAGGATAAAGTGGATGTGAATGGCAAAAATGATGTCCTGGAGTTGTTCTGTGACAACACAGCCCAGCCAGGGACTGCCAGGAAGATGAATATCCAGAAAAGGGGAGGAAAATATTCTTTCTAGTATTGCCAGGGAAGTTTTTCTTAGCCTTGTAAAAAATATACAGTCCCTTGCTTATCTTCCAACAGAGACTGGAGGTAGAAGCATGCGAGAAATGGAGAAGGGTGGCAGGAAGAATTCATGAAAGAGTTGTGTGCAGGATGAGTTACAGTTCCATAAGTGTTATAACATCAGCTCTCATTTTGATGGGAAGAGCCTGACCAGCTGTTGAATTTTGGTCCTGCAGGATTCTCACTTCTTCAGTGTACAATCCATGGCCTGCAAGGCACAGAGCCTGGGTTTTTCCCAGATAAATGTCAAAGCTGTGTATCTGCAAAAATAAAGGCCAGTAAATGGTGTCTGAAGTAGCTATTAATCTTTGGAATTAGTTGCTCCAAGTCCAGATTGCTAGTATATGAAACAACAAAAAATGGAATTAAATTAGGGAGATTTATCGTGATCAGTTGTTTCATGGTGGTTTGGGTTTCAGCGAGAGCACAGACAGTGAAATATCAGCACAAAGACATAAATTAAGTGGGAATACTCCAAGGAAAAATCTTGTTTATTCTGTGCAAGCAGCTGTGTCATTTGTCACCTCAGAGCACAGGAGTCAGGGCACGGGTGGGAGCTCCTGGATGTGCCTGAGAGGTGCTGGCTCAAGGTGCAGGTATTAATATTGAAACAAACTGTTTGTGAAAGGAGCTGGAGAATGCTGCAGTGTCAGATAAAGCCCTCTGAGCAGTAAAAGATGAACCTGTGGCAGTGGCTGTGGTTCATCCTCTCAGATGTGCTGAAGATGCCCGAGGGTGCCTTTCTCTAACTGCAGCCCAGCTGCTGATTTCAGATGGTGCTTGGATGAGATCTGGGTGGAGGTGCAGTGACCTGCAGGTGCTGAGCTCTGCCAGCATCCAAAGGTGACACTTCTGTCCCTAGGGAGTCACTTCTCCATGGGCTGACCTGTGGGCTGTCCACAGTCGCCATTAAATGAAGAGAGAAACCTGAAGAAAATGAGTTATTTGAAGGAAAACTGGGCTAAATTCTGTTTTAAATGCATGCCTGCAGCTCTGGGGAAGAGGAGAGGAGAGTGGGTGAAATGGGGCAGGTGACAGGGACCTGGAGCTGTGCTCCCTGCAGGGACAGCCCTCGCAGCAGCCAGGTGCACGGTGAAGCCCCTGTGACACAAAATGCCCTCCAGCCCAAACACTCCCTCCCTGTCCCCTTCTGTGCCTGAAACAGCTGTGCCATGGGGCCACCTCAAACCCTGCCAGCCCCTAAAACCCCAGCTTGCACCTCTGGGGATGACTCTATGGATAGAGCAGGGATAGGTTCACAAAAACCCAGCACAGCAGGGTTATGGCACCTCCACAGGGATTCCCTCTTGGGCTCCTGCCGGCAGAGCTGCTTTGAGAATCCCCAGACCATGCAAGGCAAGGCACTTGTGGATCCCCCAGCCTGTACCTCTGCAGCTGTGAGGGAGGTGAGCATCTCCAGTTTAATTTTCATTCCCTTTTCCCCCATAAGTGTAACCCCTGGTTTTACTCCCCAGCAAAATTCCCTTGCATGAGTTGAGCAGATTTTGTTACTAAGAACATTTTATAGCAGTAGAAATACAGAGAGAACTGCCCAAAGCACAGGTACTGCTAGAAAACCTTTAGGAACCTTAACTCTAAATAAATCAAATCTATTCCCTTAAATGCTGAGCTTTTTATGGTACACCTCGTTCTTTTTTCAGGTCTCCATCATCATATTCTGGCAAGCTTCAAGACAAAATCTTTTGGCTTCCACCTGTGTGCAGTTATTGACACTTGGGTGTGGATCAAAGTGAATTTCCCCGGCTTTCTGCTATAAGGAATAATTGGAAGATTTTTTTGTGTGTCCACAGGGTATAACACTCCTCTGCAGACCAGTTTTAGAGTGGATAAAAAATAAATCCAGCGCATCCAGCAAGGCTCCTCTCTGCTCAGCAGGGCTGCAGCTGGGGTGAAGTGAAGGCAAACAAGGCTTAGTGTCTGTATCTCGACAAGTTTTGTGGTTCTGTTTCTTCCTTCATTCAGGTGGAGGCTGGACAAGCTACTGGAGGAGAAATTCAGGGGAAATGATAAAATAAACAGCCCCCACATTTGGCTCAGCGAGCCCTGAGCAGCCCTCCCGATGTCTGTAAAGTTACATAAATGCAGATATCCATACTCATACACATGAATGTAACAGCTGCCTCGGTCTTACAGCTCTCCTCCGGCACCTGCCTGTCTCCACCCCAGGCACGATGCTGGGCTGCTTTCAGCCCGACTTCCCGAGCCCGTTCCCATCCTCCAGGCACTGGATGTCCGTGATGTCCGAGTCCCCACGTCCACTCCTTCCGTCGCTCCCATTGTCAGGCGCAGCCTGACTCACGTCCCCTTCCTTGCTTTCTCTGTGCTGGTGTAATTTCCAAACCACCTTCCTTCCCTATTCCACACCCCAATTTATTTTTTTCTATTGGTCACGTCTTTGCCCTCCTTCAAAACCGTTTTCAGAAAACCAGCATCGCCTCGGTTTAATGGAAGCCTCTGGATGTTTATCGTGCCGTTAAATCACTTCCTTCCAGTGGCCTCAGATGAAGTTATCACTTTGTCAAAACCTGGTGCAAACCCTCAGTAGGAAACACACAAAGGGAGAGCCCAGGCTCTTGGGAAGTTTGGGTGAACAGTTTGCAAAAATCTGCCGAGCCCACCCCTCCGAGACCTTTATTTCCCCCTGCGGCAGCTGTCATCTGATCCCACGCCTTGGCTCTGAATGGGGCTCTCGGAGGATGCCAGATGTTGGGAACAAAGGTCTAAAAATAATCTTTCCAAGTAATCTTCCCGTCCATCACTCTAGGAGAGCGTGAGCTTTGTGTGAACATGTGAGCCGACAACCTGGTCTGACTTACAGAAGTTCAACAGCAGCTCCCGGCTTCTGCCTGTGGGCTCCTTTCCTTTTTTGTTTTTTTTTTCTCCTTTTTTTTTCTTTTCTTTTTTTTTTTTTCCTTCCCCTTTTCCCTTCCCAGAAGCTGCGCAAGGAAAAGCGGATCAGAGCGCTCAGCCCTCGCTCGCTCTCCCTCCCTCCACGTCTCCCTCCCTCGTTGCCAAGCCTCGGAACCGCCCGAATCCCGAGAGCCGGGCTCCTTATTCCATCCCCCCTAGGAAAAATCGAGTTCCAGGCTGCTGCCAGAGATGCGTTTCTGTAAAAAGATCTTCGCTGCAGCCTTGTGTGTCTTGGTTCTGCTGCCGGAGCCGGGCTGCGCCAGGACTCTCTGGAAACGCGCTCTGCTGAAAATGACGGAGAAATACGATGTGAGTAAGGGTGGGGGGGATTTTGGAGCGAGCTGGGGATGCTCGCCGCCAAAGGGGAGTTTTCCTTACGCTTTTTGGGATAGGGAATGTTTGGATCGGCGGGCTGGCTCTGTGTAACACGGATTCCTGAAGTTTTCCCATGCTGCACGGAACTTTTGCCACCTAGCTGCTGCTGGGGGAAACTTGGGAAGCGCGCTCGGAGCAGGGAGAGAGCTTTGGGATGGCACCGGCACCGCTTTCTCTGGAAACTCCCCAGATAATGGGATTTATCGCTTGGAGCAGGGAGGGTGCCCTGCCCAGCTCCTGCGCTGCCTTTTGGGGTCACTCTGGGTGAACGGTGGCATTGCCCTCTCTTCTGTAAATCCCCGGAGCACAGAGCCCTCACCCCACGCTGCCAGAGCGGTGCCCCTATAGCCCTGAAGGGTGGCGATCCCGGCCATCCATCGCCGTGCCGGGCACATTCCCTGCTGGCACGGCTGCTGCCCACGCCCTGGCACACGCTCCGCGGCACCATCTGTGCCCTCCTGCTCTTGGCAGCCTTCAGGCTTCCCAGGGCACTGGCACAGCCACCAAATCCACCTGGAGCAGGAGGGCTGGAACTGGAAGTGGGACAGCAATGAATTACTGGAGTGGAGGGAACGGTGCCGGATCTTGTTCTGGTGTCTGGGCCAAGCGGCTGCTGGAGATGGTCACGGAGGAAATGGAAATAGGAAAAAAAACCACCAAAAAGTAAAAATTAAAGAAAAGAAAATAAATAATTTTAGGACTTGCTGTTTAAAAAAGAAAAAAAATGTTATAAATATGAAATTTTTGCTTGATCCATTTAAGTTCCCTTAGAAACCAGCACTGAGCCAAGGTTTCTCCCCCTTGAATTGCTTGGGTGAAAGCCCCAAACAGTTTCTTTTCTTAAGCTCAGGTCTGCTTGCATCTTCCACCCATTGCATGTGTATAAACAGCACCTTGGCATCACAGGCAGATCCCTCCATCTGTTTTCTGCAGCTTTTAATTCTAAAAGGATATTTTTATGCCCATGACTTTTCGAGTGATGTTTGTGCATGGCAACATTTGGTTTGTACAATTGCTGGCTCAGATTTGTGACATGCATCCCTTGCTCCTGATGAGCAAACTGAGATTCTGTCTTGTCTCCTTGAAATTTTGCAGAAAAACATTGTGCTGATATTTGAAAGTCACCTCAGGATTTTGTAAGAAATCTTCTTCATTATAGCCTACCTCGGGATAGGGTATCCTCTGGTTTGCACTTTAATTGGAAAATGGTGATATAAATAGCTGCATTTCCTGCAACATCACTCACTGGAAGGTGCATTTATATGGGTTTCTTCTGCCATATTTCAATGTGAAGCTCAGATTTAATAGGATCTACGAGGTGAATGACCCAGAGAGATAGGACAGGAGCAGAACAGGAATTTACATGTTGATCTTCAGATAACAAGCCCTGCTGAAGCAGAGCCGGCTCCCCTGAGGATATATCCTCTTCTTTCAACCTGCACTTCTTCAAAGGGATGTTTTTCCTGGCAGCCCTGAATCCAGGTGCTACTGATCTGGCAAGCTCAGCTAGAATTGCTCATATTGACAGAAACATTGATCCAGGGAAAACAGAAAATGCTTTTCTTTCTCCTCCTCAAAGCCTTGTCTGGGGGAAAGTGTCTGCTCTCCATCCTCTTCTGCACCAGGAGTGAGTTCTGGCAGCCCCTCTGGTTTCTCAGAGCGATGCTTTCTGTCCTACCAAATGCTGTGTGTTCTCTGCAGTTAGAAAATCAGAGTCTGAGGGCAGAGCAGCTGATTTGTGAGTCACTTGGAGAGAGCAATGGCAGATGGAGGTGCTTATGGCCACGTGCAGCCATATGGGACACGGGCCACAGACATCCCTGTGGGACCCCAAAGGACAGGGGGGAGGGAGCTTTGTGGGGTCTGAGTCCAGAAAAATGCTGGATGCAAATGGTGGGCGGGTGTGAGGATGAGATTGGGGTAAGGCCAGGGGGTTTTCATTCAGGGTGTTGCTTGGCAAGGAGGGGTCAAGTGAGAATGGAGAAGGGAGAAAGAGGGATTGCAGTGAGGAGAAAAAACTGGCAGTCACAGTAGGATGCAGGAGCTGGGCTTTAAAAAAAATCCATATATTTTACAGATGGACACTTGTCAAACTGAGTGATTTGCAGCTGGTGCTCTGCAGCCCCCACGCTCCAGGGACTGCTCCCAAAGGGCAGGGGGAGGGAGATACCTGGGTGTGAGCTCCAGTCCCATCATGTCTGTTGGGAAAAACTGGGCCAGTCTGGATTTCATTCCACTGTCAACTACAGCAAGTGTTTTAGAAAAACCCCAGCCTTCTTTTAAAGTTCTCCAGAAATGAAGAATTCCTCACAGCTGCTGTAATGCTCTTCCAACAATTTATTTACCCTCCAGCAGCCAGCTGTCATAAATCAGCCCTGGGGTACCTCCTTTGTGCCCCAGGAGATTTCTGGCCCCCATATCCTCAAAGTAACCTGTGAGCAGAGCAGCCTCAGCCTCCCCTTTGCAACCTGCACACACACAAACCTTTTTCCGTGTTTCCTGCTTTCCAGCCTTTCAGTCACTATTGTGCATCTTCTTGGAGCCCACCCCAGTTCTGCAGCATTCTTCCAGCTGCAAACAGCAGAACCAGAGAGACAACAGGAGAATATTATTCCCACTGCTTTGGTCTTGTCCTTCAGATTGTTTAAGCTGCCTTCAGCCTGATGTTTGGCACTTTGATCATCACTGACAGGTGATTTTCCAGGTCTCTAATGGAAATATTGGAGGATTCAAAATTCCCTGGGAATGTGTATTTTTTTCAGAGGAAAGGTGTTTTATGGCCAGTGTTTGGGAATACCTGCCAGGGCCAGAGCTGGTGGTGGGAGGCTGAAATAAACCTCATGTGTCACCTCGAGGGGCTCCATGCAGAATGTGAATTAGCAGAGCCGTGCTTTGGCACAAGCTCGAGGGCCAGCTCCAGGCACAAATAAACCTTTGGGATTTTTGGGAGGCAGACTGCATCCCTCAGTTGCTGTTGAAATTATGGCTGAGACTGAGTGATTCCATCCAGGTTTTTCCTCATCTTTGTTGAACTTCCAGGGTTCCTAAGCTGAACTCTGAACTTCACCCCTTTGTTTCTGGCTATCTCTAAGGCAGATATTGTCATTAAATGATTTAATAAGTCTCCCTGGGAATAGAAATTTACCTCCTGCACTGGAAAATGTTGTTAAAGACATTTTTACTGTCACCACAATCTGCAACAATAATAAATCAGAGCTAACTATGAATGTTGGGAGGGCTTTTAAAACACCTTGTAACCCAAACCTAGAGACATCCTCAACTAGCTTATTTTGGAGAATGAGACAATCCTGTTTTATGTACACATAAACAAGGGGTTTCATTAAACCAAATAAACAAAATATTCTTATTTTGAAAGAAATGAGTTGTGAGCAATAGGTGACCAGAGAGAATGGGCAGGGAGGTCATGAGGTACAAAGTTTTTTGGCTACAACTGTTACATTGTTCCCCAGCGGAAATTTCATTCATGGAGCCAGCTGTTCATTGCAATTTTGGCTTCTTGGTTTCTGAATCATCTGCATGAAGCAACTGCAGTAATTGTTTGGTGGGTTTTTTTTCTCATGTATCTGTTATTTACCAGTATTATTTTGGTCACATTTCCATCTGCAGATGACTTTTCAAATAGAACAGTAAACTGTGACCTTCCAGGATGAACACTCCCTCCAAAAAGGAGACTTCTTCAGTGTTTGGTACTGCACAGATTTATTGTTCAGTGCTCCCTTATATCCAAGTATTAAACATGCTCTGATAACTTTCTCTATTGAAAATCCAGCAACACCCCCCAAAAAAAGTGTATTTTTCAATATCTTCCATTTTAAAACATGTTTCAAATTTGGAGCGTTTGTAGCTTTTGAGGAACGGACTGATACGAGAGTTTGCACCTTCAGCGTGGAAAATATCATCAAAACTGGCTTTTTCCAAACCTTTGTAGTGGTTCAGAGAGCCTGTCAGTTCACAGGAAAACAATGTCACAGCAGGGTTTTAAAGGAAAAAGCAGAAATTCTTTCTTGCTATTGGGAACAGGGCAGGAGTCTGTCATTAGTGAAAATATCAGGAATTCTCTGTCTCTATGACATTCCATCTCCATGCAATGGCCTCTCCCTGGCTGTTTTTTGGGAGAATCCATGTGGGAACAGGCTGTTGTGAAAGACACAGATGCTCCAAAGGAGCCACTGGGGGTTACAACAAAAAGGATGGAGCAGGATGTAGAGAGGGATGTTAAACTCACCTCAGATCTCCAGGATCTGATGGTGAAATTTCCTGGAAACCCCTGGGGGACTGTTGCACCATGTTTATTCTTGGAATAACGACCCCAGTTTCTCCTCACTGATTTTGTAACACAGCAGTGATTGGGCCAAGACTATATTTACACACATTTTTCTGTATTTATGACTCTCACCAGCCTGCTTGTGAGGCCATGGCAGCACTCACTTCACACCCCTGGCTTGATGCTGATCTTTCTTAAAAGTGCAAATCCAGAAACCACTTTTTGATTTTATTAGAGCTTATAAATTGTTAATAAATCTCAGACCTGAGTGCCCTGAGCACGTTCTGCTGCCCTGGGGAGCCCAGCTGCAGCCCAGAGGTGAGTGAGTGGTTGAGCCACAGGTGAGAAAGGAGTGGGCTGAGGTGATTCACCTCTCTGCTGGAGGGATTTGGCTTCTTGCTAAAACAGCCCCAGTGTGAAAAATATCTGAATGGTGCCTCATAAATGTTCCTGTGCCTGTTAATCCACTTTACACCTCCCTTGTCCTGTCAGTGTGCAATGAGCAGCTCATCTTTCTGCTGCAGTGAAACATGGCCTCATTTTCTTTAGGATGAGGCTGGCACTTCACTTTCACAGATCTCACCCAGAATGTCCCATGATTTAGAAATGATCTCTAACTTAACAACCAGAGCTCCGTGGATAAACTTGAAAGGCTCCCCTATAAATTCTGCTCCAGACAAAGTGATGGAGATGGAAGGAGCCCACTGAGGAGAGAGGAGCTACCAGGGACATGTGTTCCATGTCCCAAAACAACCCAGTGCCCTCATTTCCACTGCTTCCCTGTTGAAGCGTTTTGGTGTCCTCATCATGAGAATGCCTGGAGTCTTCTCTCTGTTTTCCAGGCAAGTATAAAAGACTTCAAAGGATTATTTTTTTTTTTAGCCTCCTAATTTTCAATGCAATAATCTCAATTACAAAACAAATTCTATACAATAATTTAGTGATTGTCTGGTGTTTCCAAAGTGATGTCTTGAGAGGCTACCTGGAACAGAGGGTAGACAACATCAAGGGAATAAAGAAGGCATTTATTAAAAGCCTTCACAGGATATACCCTGGCCAGTACAAGAGCCTGGCCAAGGCTACACCCAAGATGGACAACAGGTCACGAGTTTTCACCCTTTGATAAGTTTTGGTCCATTTACATATTGGGGTTAATTGTGCAATTCCAGCCCCAGGTGATGCAGTCCCACCCTCCCAGGCTGCTCAGGTCGCTGCTGTTTGCACTTTTTGGGCCTGGAGCTGCACCGTGGCCTTGGCTCTGGGGCTGGACAAGGATTGCTGTGTGTGACCGAGCTGTGACAGAACTTTCTCACACATTCTGTGAAGTTCAGAGTTAAATCCTTGGTTCTGGGGCTGGGGAAGGATTGCTGTGTGTGACTGAGCTGTGACAGAACTTTCTCACACATTCTGTGAAGTTCAGAGTTAAATCCTTGGTTCTGGGGCTGGGGAAGGATTGCTGTGTGTGACTGAGCTGTGACAGAACTTTCTCACACTTTACATGGAGTTCAGAGTTATATATTATGTACAGAACCTGGAAAATATGAAATCTAAAACTTAAGGCACCAAAAGCCCTTCACTAAGGGGATCACAGTGCTGGGGGAGCGGGACAGTTAATCCTCCTCTCTGGTGAACGCCCAAAAACCCGCTTTGAAACCCCTTTTCATATTCCGCACTCTCCTTACGCCGAACCTGATTTCCTTTTCTTCTCTTTGCAAAGGATTATGAGTACCCTCTTCATTCTCACAGTTCCCACTACCAGAAGAACGACCGGTGCCCGCCGCCGCCGCAGAGCCTCCCGGAGCGCGCCTGCGAGGTTCCCAGCTGCCGCTCCGACTCCGAGTGCCAGCGCCACAAGCGCTGCTGCTACAACGGCTGCATCTACGCCTGCCTCGAGTCCGTGCAGCCCCCGCCAGGTACGGGGACCCCTGGGCAGAGCAGGACACAGAGGAGCTGGCAGGGATGGGGGTGCTGCTGCTGCTGCTGCTGGCGCTCTGCACACGCGTTGGGGTGTGCGGTGGGAGGCTGGAGTGCGGGGCTGGCGCTGGAGTTGGGTTCCGCGCTTCTGGTTTCTGGGGGGGTTGAGGAGTGGTAGAGGTGTCCAAGGCAAAGTGGTGTTGCAAAATTTCCACTTGGTCGAATTGTAGAAGTCACTCAAAGCCAGTTCTTTTCCTGGGATGGTGTTTTCCGTGCCCCACCCCTGGATGTGTCCAAGGACAGGTTGGGTGAGTCTTGGAGCAATGTGGGATAGTGGAAGGTGTTCCTGCCCGTGGCAGGGGATTGGAATGAGATGATCTTTAAGGCCCTTTCCAACCCAAACCATTCTGTGTTCCTGTGTTTCTGTGTTCAGGAAAAGAGGCAATCCCAGCCTGAACTAGTGCTGGCAGAAGTGAGGCAGTGACCTCATCATTCCCTGCCGTGGGAATGAGAATGGGCCCCTGGGACACCAGGTCCTTGTGGGCTGGATAGCATCCACATCTCCCTTTCCACTGGGACAACAAGAGCATGAACAGAAGTCAAAATCAGATCAATCCATCAGGCAGCCTCCTCACAGGCCCTTAAAGGAAATCCATGACTTCTCCATAACTCTGTGGCTGCACCTCTTGACACTGTGGTCTCTTGTTTCTGTCTTCTGCAGTCTTGGACTGGCTGGTTCAGCCCAAACCCCGCTGGCTGGGAGGCAATGGGTGGCTTTTGGATGGCCCAGAGGAAGTCTTACAAGGTACGGGACATTTCTCTGTCTTCTCTGCAATATCCATAACCACACAAAGGCCCTGGAGAATAAATCCCTCATGCACAGAGCTGGCCTGGGATGTTGGGCTGCTGAGGCTGTTGGTGTTTGTCTGGAGTTTCCACAGGAATATAACTCTGTGTGGTGCTGGGGGCTGCTATCTGGTGCAGTAAATAAATTACTTTTTATGGATATGGATTATCCAGCAGAGCACTAGGAACGCTGCAGGGGACTGGGCTTGTACCCATTCTTCAAATAATCAGAGATATATCTTCCTTTTAGAAAAAGGCTTTGTCATCATACACATGATATTCTGCCAGCTTCCTGACAGACCGTGGGTGGACTTGGAACAGGAATCCTTTAATCCAGAGTGGCCTCATCACCCAGATGCCTTGGGCTGGGGCTGGGGCTCTTGGATCTGAAGGTGCTTTGGACAGGAGCCCTGGCAAACTTCTGCAGAGCTATGTCATGAACCTGGGGTATCTGCGTTTGGAGACTGATATTGAGATTGAGCTTCCCAGGTTCATTCCATAGGGAAAGGGATTTTAATTCATTTCTTCCAATATCTAAAATTGAAATAAGGGGGGAATGGGAAGGTGGGAAGTTTTCTTCTATGAAGCATTCCCAGATGTACAGACGCCTGAAGTTTTTGGGTTTTTCATGGAAATGTTAACCCAGCTTTTGATCAGCTTTAGTCAGACCCAGGTAGTGCCAATAAATTCCCCTCTTTGTTCCTATGCAGATGGTTTCAGACTTGCTGAGCCTCAACTCTCATCTATTATGGAAACTCCAAGTTCTTGAAGAAAAAATTCTGCCTCCAGCTCATTGAAACTGCACAGCTAGAAATAAGATAAAATAGGTTCCTCTTCATCCATCCTTGTCATGCTTATATTATTTGTTCCTATCTGAACACCTTCATCTTAGTTTGAGGGAGTCATTAGGGAAGTAAGAACCATCAGTCATGGCATGAGAATTACAGCAGAGGTCCTTGAAATTAAAAATGAGAGGGTGGAGTGGCCCTGCAGAGCCTGTACATGTAATGGCCACAAACACTGCCCAAGTCCTGCTTCACCTCCCAGTTCTGAGCTGCACTTGCTGCCTGCCCCAGGTCAAAGTGACAAAACCTCTGTTTGGGACAGGGGTGGCACTGCCTGAGCCTGCAGTGAGTCACACCTGAGGTTTGGATCCGGCAGCAGGTCTGTGGGTGTGGAGCAGAGAGAAGAGCAGCACACTGCCAACATCCTACTCACGTTCCCAAGCTCCACACCCAGCCCAGAGCCTGGCTGCACACTTCTCCCTGCTTGGAGGGAGCAGCCCCATGGAGGGATCATCCTGCACAGTCAGCAGTGGTGATGCCTTTTGGGCTACTTATAAACAGAGGCCAGACAGAGTTAAGGGAGTAAAAAGTGGTTGTATTTATTGAAGGACCTTCAGGTACATTTAGGGCAGAAGAAGTCCCCTCCAAGGGTTGCACCCAAAAATGGACCACGGGTCATGGGTTTTCACACTTTTATAAGTTTGGTCCATTTGAATATTGGGGGTTAATCTTCCAACTACATCTTCAGGTAATGAAGTCATTTACCCCAAGCTGGCTTCCCCCCTGCTCACTTTTGTTTACATTTCTCAGGGCCTAAGACATTGAGGTGTCCTCGATTCCCAGGCCTGGAGAGGAACTCTTGTGTCTGACCAAAATGTGGAAGCAGCAGCTAACACTATATGGAGTTTAGAGTCATACACTAAAGAACTGCAGGATTACAAATATATGAGAAATATTCCAGCTAAAACCCTATGGCATCAGTGGTGGCTGCTGTCCCCCCACCGCAGAGCCCCGGCTGTGGGGAGGCTCCGTGCAGGGAGCGGGGCAGAGCTGCCAGGAGCCCCAGCCCCTGTGGCCGTGTCTGGGTCCCCGTGGGTGTCACAGCCATGCTGGGTGACCTGCAGGCTTCTCTTGCAGCTGAGGCCTGCAGCACCACGGAGGATGGGGACGAGCCCCTGCACTGCCCCACGGGCTACGAGTGCCACATCATCAACCCGGGCAACACGGCCGAGGGCATCCCCAACAGGGGCCAGTGCATCAAGCTGCGGGGAAACCCAGGTCAGTGGGGACAGCCCCCTCCCTCCCTACCTCCCTCCCTCCCTCTTCTCCTGCTCAGATGTTTGCCAGAACCACTGACTGCTCAGATGTGTGCTAGAACCACTGACTGCTCAGATGTTTGCCAGAACCACTGACTGCTCAGATGTTTGCTAGAACCATTGACTGCTCAGATGTTTGCTAGAACCACTGACTGCTCAGATGTTTGCTAGAACCACTGACTGCTCAGATGTTTGATGCAGGGCAGAACCAGAAAGGAAGGGACCACGCTCTGTGCCAGTGTCCTCTGGTGTTGTGTCTGCATGTGCTCTTACTATGTGGCACAAAAACTGGAAATATTTATATGTTACTGCATTCTTCAAAGAGAAATCTGGGTTTTAAGTTCCTCTTTTGTCTTCTGACTTTGCCTTCTGAATCCAAAATTTTGTTGCCTTTATTTTTGCCCAAAAGAGGATTTAATACAGGCCAAAATATTTTCCAGGAGAGCTCATCACACGTTTAGATATTGATTGGATGGTAAGATATGTACTCTGGCACTAGGCTACAAATCACCTCAGTGCAGAGATGTGAGACATCAGTTTTGCCATTTGATCACTGTAAAAACCAGGGGAAGCATCAAACCAAGTCTCTGAGCTGCTTCCAAACCAGATTAAGAGGTTTTTCCAAGGCTTTTGGATCATCTCTTTTATAACCTTTTCTTAAATAACATCCGCTGTAACCAATGAAATGTAGAACCATGGGGATCTTAGACCTGTAGTATTTTTAAGGTCTTTAATAATGGCAAACAGAACAACCTAACTGAAACCTGAACTATGTAAATTACTAATAGATGGGCTGAAATGTTTCCCAAATTTTATTTCATTTCAGAAAGCTTCTGATTCCTTGAATTTTAGCTACTGAGAAGGTTAAAAAATGGCAGTGACAATTCCCACTCTTATGACAAGTGAGTTGTGTCCACAGAGCTCACTAGTCTCAGCAGTTTATAAGATGTTTATAGCAACCCTTCAGCTACAGAGGATTTTATTCTCCTCATTGTGAGGTCATTATTTCCATATCTCTAATTTCTCTGTGCTGTACACAGAAGGTCAGAGTTTAACACAAAAAATGAAGGCTGGCTGGGTATGTTCTCACCATGTACCTTCTTTTCCAGATGGACACAACCTGAGGCATAAGTATTACAAGGAATATCTCGGTAAGCTGCTGGCATGAAGTGTTTGTTGTTATCATTAAGCTTCATCATTCTTGCAATGCTTACAAGGAATTTTCTCCTTATGAAACGAAGGTTTGTACATAGAAAAAAGAGATTCTTTATCCTCAACTCTCTATGCCTTAGTCAGATCTTATTTTAAGATCTACAATGTCCTGACTGTGGATTCTTGAGTACCAGAATTTTCAGCTGTGGCAGAATGAGTTAAATGGTGCAGTCTTCTGCCAGGGGAACCACCCAGTCCAACCACCTTTTATTATTTTTAAGCATATTTTTGGAGCTTTGCTTTTGGCCCAGGACTCCTTGCAGCTGAACACAGAGCTCTGTCAAAAGCAGGGTCTTGGATCGTGGTCAGAGATAAGGGATGGCCAGAGGCCAGTGACTCAGTCCCTCCATGTTCCCTGCGAGGTGCCAGATCCCTCTCACAAATCTGGGGCTCAGAGAGAGCAGGAGCTTCTCCCACATCTTTCCACACAGCTCTAAAGCTCCTGGCTTCTCCCTCTTGGATGTGGATCAGATTGGAAGCGAGATTCAGGTGTAACTAGCCAGCATCTTTGATATAAGATTTACAAACAGCCAAATTTGGCCAGTTTGGCTGATAAAACCACGAGAGGATTTCCTTTCCTCTCTTCCGGTGTGAGCTACCCCAGCTCTCCAAGGGAATGCTAAATAATGAGAACAATAAAACTGCACTGCTGAGAGAAACCACTTGCCAGAGCCATACCCCAAACCTGACTTTTCTGGTATTTGTTTCACAGGGAGCAATTCCAACAATTTGGTCGGCTATGTGAAAAACCAGCAGAAGCATTTAGGCTAATTGAAGGTGTGCCTGGGTAAGTGCCCTGTGAATAAAGGGAAAGCTGGGTGGAAATAGCTGGTGCTTAGAATGCAATTACTCAGAGAAATGATTGTCTGAGGGTGGTATTTCCTCTGAACAAAATGCTGGAGTAAGGGACAGCACCTTAAAGCCCTGTACAGGTGCATGAAACACACTCATTCCACCAGACACACCTGATTTCTTTGCCGAACCTTTTCCTTGTGGGTATTTAAGGGATGGAGTGATTCTTAGGATGGAAAATAATTGGTCTTCCTCAAGATTTTAAACTTTGTGTTTGGAGGCTTCTTCTAACGCAGGTGTAACTGCTCCTGCCACACAAATTAAAAAGTTGTTTATTCTGGACTGACTGCAAAAAGGCTCAGTTTTCCAAGTATTTCAGGACGTGGGTGGGTTTTGTGGGATAATTTTATGTGTATGAACACTTGTGCTGAGCAGTGAGAGACACCCACATGAGTAAAAGCACATTTATCTGGCCAGAGCCAAGCCAACAGCAAAAGCTCCATCCTTTTTATCAGCCTTGCATTAGGCAAGAATGAAAATATTTATTATACCAAAAGTTCTGTCCCAAGATGGTTTTCTCAACACTTTCAGCTTTGCTTTAAGATTTACTTGGGTTTAGCTGGGAGCTCTGGAAACAAAGCAGCTCAGTGTCTTTCTGTGCCTATGTCAGGCTGGCTGTTAAGATTACTCAGCTACTTCAGGACAAGTTCTGTGCAAACATCCCAGGAAGGATAAATATTTTAATTCCTCTCACTTTTTTATTCTTTTGTCATTTGGTTTTCACCCAGCTGGACCACTCTGTCAAGGAATTCTTCACCCAGCAGCTTTCTGGTCCCACGTCTCCACAAGCACATCTCCAGCATCATCAACCCCTGATCCCCACCCATCACTGACAAAAGAATTCCCTTATCCAAGGAACAGGATGAGTCCAGACTTTAACCCCAGCAGGAAGGGGAGAAATGTGATCCCCTGAAGGAAACCACACTGTTTATCAGCTGCCCTTCCACAAATGAAATGCAAACACCTCCAAGGGATCTCTGTAAGCCACAGTGCCACGATCAGGCAGCTGACACGGAGCCTGCCCTTCATGTGCTTGTTGTGTGAGCAATTCAGATTTCAGGCCTGTGAACACAACTCACTGTTACTAAAGTGAGGTCAGAATGCTACCTAAATATCATATCTAAGTTGCTTTAAAATAGGTGAGACTAAAGAGGTTCCCTGGATCAAATCCAGTGCCTGCCTGTCTTGAACAGCTCCTTTAAAGAAGCTTTCTCATCAGCTTAAAATTCAAAGAAACCTGCAAGTTTCTTCTTTTCCTATTTATACCCAGACAAAAAACCAGGCTTGACATCCAACTCTAAATGGCTAAATCTGAAGTCTTAAGAATGTGAGGAAGTTTAGGCTAGGAGCAAAAACAGCTTTATAAATGGTTTTAAGTTTACTTTCCTCTTCTCAGTCTGGTGAGCTGCAGATTGAGAGTTAATAATGGAACAGATTCCTTCCTACAGTAGCCAAGCAGACACACAAATGCATGCCAGGCTTTATAAGGTGCTGTTTTTAGCCAGCACAGTTAATACTCACAAAATCTGTGGCTTTGTACCTGCAAAACCTCAGCAAGAGGCCTGAAGTCTGGATAATTTGTTCAATGTGTCAGAAAAGCAAACCCAGGATAAATTTGTGTGATGGAAAGGATTGTCTGGCAGATGGGCCCCTGTTCCTCAGGGGTCCTGTACCTTTGTGTTGACTTCCATAAATCCTGGATATTTGTATTTGGTCCTCACAGCTTCTGTTAGCTGCTTAGCATGGTACAATGGAAAACACATTTTCTATTAAGGTTTTCCTTTCCTGTGGCAGTCTTGAAGGGACAGTTGCATTTATTGTGACAAATCAGCCAGAATTCTTTGGCAGAAAAGCCACGTTTGCTCCATGGTTTAGTCCACATCCCCATCTGCATGCATGAAATTAGCATTTTAATTTGCACAGTAATAGCACTGCATATAAATACCCAAATCACAAATGCAAGTGCCTGCTTCCACTCACAAAATACAGGATTTTTTCCCACTCACTAAATGGTTTAAGCCAAATCTAAGACACCTGTAAAACTCCTGATGCTTTGCACATGACATTGGCAGCTGGAAAGGTGGAAGGTGCCAAATTGCTCTTCTGTTTCCTATTCTAAACACAGTCCTGAGTGCTTTACAGAGCAAAGGAACAGCTCAAGGGCTCCACATTTTCCTAAATATCTTCATTTGTTGAAGTCCCTTTTTTTCAGAGGGTAAGATATTAAATGCAGCACCGTGTTTGGGCAGAGCTATTTCTAGAATTTTATCCTACACAGCTTCCTGCGATGAGATCTTAATTCCTGCTCAGGCACAGGAGCCACAGAACCAGAGAACTGTGGAATGGTTTGGGTTGGAAGGCAGTTTAAAGCTCATCACCTTCCACTAGATCAGGTTATCCAGGCTCCAATCCATATTTTATAGTTCCAATCTGTGTTTAGACCAGAACCTTGCCACTTATCCCACTGCAGCCTCGCTCCTCGGTGCTGCTCACAGAAATGGATTCATTTTGTTCAGCATTTCTTTCAGCAGAAAAAAAATCAAATTCTGATTAAATGAGCAAAGCCCTCCAGTGATCACTGCTAAGCCCCGAAGAGTAAATGCCAAAATATTCTATCTTTAAAAAAAAACAAACATTCCTAAAACCTTGTGAGGAGTTAGTTGACAAACTGGTGTTGAGCATTCACAAATTTGAAAGATTAAAACTTTAAAACCTAATCTCTCAATGCAGCCCAAAATAGGCTTAATTTGAGTGGATACATTCACTTCAGTGTCTGTTTTCTTTGTAGCTGCGGAAGCACATACCTGACCACCTAGGTAGAGCACTACAGGTATCTTCTGCTTGCAAAATGAGTTAAAAAACTAAATTAAAAACAAAGGCAAATTAATAATTTGATGGTGAATTTCTGTTCACTGGGTGCTATCAAAGCCATCACCCTTCTTCGTGGTGCTATAATGCTCAGGGGTTTTTTTTCCAAGTTAATTCAAGTCATTAATTGCAAAACTCAGCAACAAAAGCCACAGAAGGGACTTGTCCAAGTGCTGCGTCTCCAACAGCGAAACACTGAACACTGAGATGTGAAACTCAGACACTGAAATGAAAACAACTGAGCTGTCCTCAGCTGCTCCTCTCTCCAAAGACGGGAGCTTCACCAGCAGCCTGGTGCACACAGCAGGCAATACCTGGTGCAGGTTGTTTTGGGCATTCCCACGAGCACTTTGCAGCGTTTTTGGTGCTGTGCTTCCCTTCCTGTGTGCCACGGAGCAGTGCCCAGGGCCCCCACATCCCCGGGGAGCTCTGCAGCCCAGGCAGCCCCTCCCTGCTTTGTGCCCCAGATGTGTTCAGGTTTTCTGCTTTGGTGCTCAATAAAAAGTGACCAGTCTATTTTTCAACCCTGCCGAGTTTCTGGTGTGTCTGCTTGATGTACGTGCAGCTTTGGATTATGGAAAAAGAAAAAAAAAAAAGGGCAAATCTACTAAATTTGAGTTGTTGGGAGAGCGTAACACAAGCGTAGGGAGACAAAAGTCATTTTGTCCATTGGAAGGGAGGTGACAGACCCCAAAACACACCCAGCACCCCTGTCCCCTTCCAGGGAACCACTGTTGAGGGTCAGACCCTCAGTTCTCAGCCCCTGCATTTGCACTGCACACAGAGGAGCGGGTGCACAGCTCTGGGGAGGCCAGAGGTGGTCCCCCAGGAGAAGTGACCCTGTTTGCCCAGGCACTGGTCAGTGCTGCTGCCAGCTCAGCTGCTTTGGGCTGCACCAGCAGCTGCCCAGGCAGCTCTGCAGGAGGCTCAGAGGGTGGAGAAACCAAGCAAGGCAAAGGCCAGAGCTGGGCTGTGCCCGCCGCAGGACAGGGCTGGCACAGGAGAGGGGTTGGGCTGTTCCCAGTCTCCACCATCCCACCTGCTCCACCCACCCAATCCTGCTCTACCTGCTCCCCAGGATCCTCCTGCACTGCCTCCCTCCTGCCCTGAGACCGCAGCAGGGACAGGAGCTGCCTGGAGCTGAGCCATGGGGGACAGCAGCGGGTGCTGGCACCTTGGAAAGGCTTGTGGGGCTGAGATGAGCCCAGATGTGCCAGGGTAGCCCCTCACCGTGCCAGTGAAGTTGTTCTTGGGCTCACTTGGACCTCTCATGGTCCTTGGGATCGCTTGGACCTCCCCATTTGGATGAGGAGGTCACAGGGGGTGTGCACAGAACTCCTGTCTCCTGCTGGGAAGTGTGGCAGGAGCCAAGGACCTCGGCTTTCAAGAGAATGATTTTTTGGTGAACACCACAAAATCATGGCTTGATTTCAGCTCATTTCCACACCAGTGCAAGCAAATAGGGTTTCTGCTGCTGTAGTTTGGTGGTGATCTTTGTGGAAAAAGCACAGCATGACCTGAGGCAGCATCTGGAGCCACACTAAAGTGCTGTCAGTGCATCCCAGAAACCAGCAGCTGGATCAACAGGAGGACTAACAAAATAGATCCTCAAGAAGTTTATTCCTGCTGCTAGAATAACCAGAATAATATAAATAATTGCTGTATTTCTGACATGCCTGCTTCAGAGCTCCGTGAAGCTCTGTGGTGTAGGAGTGCCTTGGTCACCCTCAGGAAGTTTTCCATAGTTTGCTGAGAACTGAAGAAGCCTCTGAGGTTTGGACAACCCATAGGAGAGTTTTTGGAGGCTGGAAGTTTCTCTCTGCTCGTGACACAGCAGGGGTTGGTTCATACAGGGGTTATCTTCTTCTCCCACCTCACACTGGCTGCACAGGCTGGATGAGCATTGACTGTCTCTCTGTAGCAAAAGTATCTACAGCATCACTTAGGATCCTTCAATGGCAAATTAAACAAAAAAAAAACCAAAAAACCCTAAAAAAACCCGAAAAAACCAACCAAACAAAAAAATCCCAAAAAACCCAAACAAACAAAACCAAAACCAAAAAAAACCCCCACACCTTTTTCCGGTAAGTCTGCAGAGGTAAGCCAAATTTCTCCCCATTATTTTCTCCTTTTTGTTACTTTTCCATGCAGACAAAACAGCAAGAACAACAAGAGAAGCTGTGCAAAACAAAAAAGTTTTTTAGAGAGTTTTCCAGACAGAGCTGTGGATGGTGGGGCTCGTTCTGCCTGAGCCCCCCACCAGGTGAGTCTCCCAATTTAAGCTGTGGAAACTGTGCAAAAAAAACCTGAAAGTTTTAATTAAATTCCCTCTTCCTTCCCCATTACACACCTGGGGACAGAACTAAGGATTTTGCTCAGCTTTTATGGGGCGAGATGGAAAAGAACCGTGGCTCTAAACTCTGTTCTTTGCTTTTAAAACCAGGAGGAGCAGAAGTTCTGCCCAGGAAAATCCCAACCTAAAAGTGAAGTGTTTGGAGTTTTGGGTAGCAGTAAACTCCATTCTACCCGTGCAGAAGAATTTGTTTTTCCCTCAAGGTGGCACAAGAGGAACAAAAGTGCAACAAGCCCCAGTTCTGGCAGGGGAGTAGGTGAAGGAGCTGTGAGTTTTGAACTCACAGCATCATATTTTTGGGCTAAGAGGGTCTCAGAGAATAGCTTCTTTGCTGTGTGTGTCTTTATAACAGATATTTTTTACTTAAAAGGCAAAAAAAAAGCTTTTCCAAATAATCTCCTTAGAATTGGAGTTTTATTATCCAATTAAATAGGAAATAGTGTTAGACACTGTAATTGGGCTGTGTGTTATGTTTTTAGAGTGCAAAAATGATAGAGTGAAGAAATACAACTTGTAATAGTGTTGTTTTCTTAGCATTATAGTCCTAACTCAGTTTATTCCCAGCGTTTTCTGATCCATGGGATAGCAAAAACATTAATTTTTCATTAGATTTCCTAACACGCAGAAACCAACAGCAGCAAGAAAATAAAACTTGAGTCCATTCAGCAATTTCTCAGAGTGAGGGGCAAACAGCAACATTTTTTTCCTGTATTTATTCCATCTCATCAAATACAATGTCCCATAATAGAGCTGGGAGAACATAAAGGAGAGAGGGAGAGGCACATGGTCCCGAGCCCAAAACACGCTGTGCCTGCCCAGCTGCCAGTTTGCTGGATAATAAACCACCCTGCACTGATGGTCACACTGCATTTTACACTCACCAACACGTTTTTCTCCTTTTCTGTGTCCTATTTCTCTTGGAATTTCTGCCAGTCCCACTCAGGGCATTGTTCCCCCTCCCTAACCCACACTCTTGGTCATCTTGGTGTGGGTTCTGGATTTTGCTCTTGGACCTCCACGAGTCTCTACAAGCAGCAGGTTTGTGCCAAGGGGATGATGCTAAATAAGGAAGGGATCAGCCTGCTGCTCAATTAGCCGCAGTGGCTAACGAGGCTGGGGCTGCCCAGGCCACACCGTGCACAGCACAGCCCCAGGATGCTCCTTGTGGGCAGCAGCTTCATGGATGATGTGTGAGGATTTGGGGTGAGAAAAGCATAATGACAGGGAATGTTTCTTCCCACTTGCCTAGAGAGGGGGAAGATGCTTTCCATCATTTTTTCTGGCAGAAACACGAGGATTTGGGGTGATCTTAAGGCTGTGGTGACTGCAGGTGGGCAGGGGAAGGGATTCCCTGCCAGGCAGTGCTGCTGTGCCTTGCAGAGCCAGCTGGGCCTGCTCCAGCTCCTTGGAAGAGCTGCACAAGGTGGGGACCAGTTGGAGAGCATAAATGAGCTCAGAGAGGTTTCACCTCCTGATTCCCATCCAATAAAGTCCAAATCCCTCAGCATCTGCTCCAAACCCTGGTTAAGCACCTTCCCTAAACCCTGGGCAGGGCCTGGATGTGATTCCCGAAAATCAGAGCCCAGCAATAGCCCTGGCTCCTTTCCCATGGGAAGCAGCGCTGTTTCGGCGGTGCAGGAACTTCCTCCGTCTGCCTGACGCACCCAGCTCGGATCCTTGCGAAAGCATTGCTCAACCGAGGCAGCCGGGAAGCCCCATCTTTTACAAGGTCCCGGCTCCTCGCAGGGCGTTTCCCAATCGCTCAGGCTGGGAAGAAGCCCCTCCCTGCACAGCACCTCCGTGGGTGCTCTCTGTAGCTGCGTGGGGCGTCCTCAGCTTTTCCTGGAGCTGGTGGGACCCGGGGGATGCAAACAGGATGCACGGAGATGCTTCATGGAAAAGCAGCGTTTTGGTGAGGGCTGGCCAGGTTTGGAACCGCAGGCTGTCACAGAAATCTAAGGGCTTGGTCCAGAGCAAAATAAATAGCAGTTTTCTGGACATCGTCCTTGGAGGAAAGTATTCTCCTACGGAAAACTGCGCATCTATGTTTTTCTCTTGCTGGGAATGACTTTTATTCCCCCGGTGCAGTTTTTACTGTCAAAGGAGGATCTTAATCTCTCAGTTTACACCTCAGGGACAATTTAAGGGTAAGTGGATCCCGCAGTCACGGTGCCTGGGGGAGGATGTCGGTCTCCTGGGGCAAACCAGAGCGTGATGCTTCCTGACAGGCAGCCATAAATCTTTGGGAATGATGTAACCAGCTTTATCAATCCTGGAATCACAGGACCAGAGAATATCCCGAACTGGAAAGGACCCACAGGGATTACTAAACCCAACCCTGGACACTGAAGTCCAGCCTTAGCTGTGCATTGGGCTCCACCACGAAAGCACGAATGAAACGCTGTGGATTTTATAAACGATGATTACAAATCCCCACATTTACATCCCTGATGTAAACAAAAATCCCGGCCTTGTGCTGACTGGAGCATTTCCTAAGGAGAACCATCCCAGCCTGGAAGTTTACAAACAGGCTCGGCGGTGCGTGCAACCTGTCCTGCCCCTGCTTCCCTCACAGCCCTGCCCAAACACCTTCCCTATCTCCCCGCCGACGCTCCTCCCGCAGCAATCCTTCGGAGGGCGGAGGAAAAGCCCAGCCTGCTGTTCAGGTGCGGCTCAGGTGTGCCCGTGTCCCGGCAGCTCACACACCCAGCATCGCAGCTCCGATGGCCGCAGCTCGGAGCGCTCGCACTCCCCGCGGCTCCGGCGGCAGGGGGAAGCCGTGACTCGGTGGCAGGCGCCTGTGCATGTCCCTGCAGGTAACCCCGAGCTCCGCAGCCAGTCCAGCCCGCGGCGAAGATGGGAGAAGGGATTTTCACCAAACTCTTCCAGAAAAGCTCGCTCCTCCGCTTGGTGCAGAAATATCAGCCCCTGGGAAGCGGCGAGGAAGAGGAGGTGAGGATTGTCCGTGCCTCTTGCCAGGACCTGCTGCAATAGTTTGTGTAATTTGGGTTGGTTTTGTCTGCTTCGCCTGCTTTGTCCCTCCGGTAACTCGAGATCGCTGCGCTGTCCCCGCTCGGTGCGGGGATGAGGCGGGCGCTGTATGCCAGGGTCACGGAGCGATGGGCGGCCTTGTTTCTCTGAGTTATCCAAGGAGACCGAGCTGAGCCCCGAATCCTGCCCGGGAGCGCAGGTTCCAAGCCTGGGAGAGCCCTGGAGAGCCGTGGGAGCTCTCTGGAGTGTGAGCACAACAGGGGAGATGGAGAGCGGGGCTGCCCCTGGCACCTGCGCTGGTCTGTGGCAGAGGGGCTGGGACCCTGGGGCTGTGACCCTGGGGCAGTGTCCCTGGGGCTGTGACCCTCGGGATGTGTCCCTGGGGCAGTGTCCCTTGGGCTGTGACCCTCGGGATGTGTCCCTGGAGCTGTGACCCTGGGGCAGTGTTCCTCAGGATGTGTCCCTGGGGCTGTGTCCCTTGGGCTGTGACCCTGGGGCAGTGTCCCTTGAGCTGTGACCCTGGGGCAGTGTCCCTCAGGATGTGTCCCTTGGGCTGTGTCCCTGGGGCTGTGTCCCTTGGGCTGTGTCCCTGGGGCTGTGTCCCTGGGGCTGTGTCCCTGGGGATGTGTCACTCAGCCTCTCCTGTGCTGGTAACCAGTGGCCAAGGAGAGTTTTGGCTCAGACCTGCAGAGTCCCCTTGGAAATTCTGCCTCCCTCTCCTGCCCTGCTGCCCCCTCCCTGCTCTCACTGCCTGTCCTCAGTGCAGATGGAGCAGCCAGTGGTGCTTTGGGTGATATATTTGCTGTTCTTGGTTTTTCACCCCAAAATCTTCCAGCCTGGGATTATCTGGTTATTTGCACAGCACAAGGTTTCCATGGCTCAAGCCCCATTTTTTCTCCCACATGGCAGATTGGTTGGGTGCTCTGCCACGTGAACCCCATTTATCAAATTCCTTCAGCACGTGGGGTTAGCCCTTACTCCCCTTCCAACGAGCTCCATCCACAGATTTGGAGAGATTCATGTGCTTTTCCTGACCGACTGAGGCCTTTCCCAGATATCATTTCAGCTAATCCCCTTCCTGAGTCTTCTCTGTCCACTGTGGGGTGGGTCAGTGTTACAGGGAGAAGAAAATGAGACATTGAACTCTTACCCTGTGCAGTGCATAGGGTGGTGCTGCTCTGCACTGCTCACCCAGAGCTCAAAATCCCAGGAAAATAAGATCTTGCTGAGGTTACAGAAAGTGCCTGCAGCCTGGCTTGGTGGGAAGCTGAGATCTCTGGTTGCACGTAGGCAGGAGGCTGCTGGCAATTAGGCTGGCTTGTTCTTAGGCTGCGCCATTTATGCTGTGCCAAAATAAATAGTGACATGTATTTACTTCCAAGCCTAAACCCCTCTTGAATTTTAGCTCTGCTCCTTGCAGAGAGTGGTATAACAGGAGAGGGAGGTGAGGAGAGCTTTGGCACGGGAAGTTGGAAGTATAGCGCAGTGTAAAATGAAAATAAGAACTTGGCAAATCAAGAACTTATTCCCAAGTATGATTTAGGCTGGTAAATGACTCGTTTGTCCCCTACTTCATGGAAATTTGCTTCTTTATGTGAAAATAGTTGCGGAGCACTTTCAACCTTATAAATATTTTGGTCAAAGCACTGTGCTGGGCTGTAAAGCTGTGATTCCAGGTGGTCTGAGGGGACTCCAGGCAGGATAAATGCCCAAACTGGGCTGTGAAGGAAAGCCCCAGTGCTGTCACTGTGGGCTGGTGGCCAGTTCACCTGTGGCCACAGTGTTACCTGGAGATGGCAGGGCACTCCCCTGGCCCAGCCTGTGTCCAGACTCTGCTGTGCATGGTTTAACTCCTTTTCTGCAGTGTCCCATTCAGAACCAGGGGAATTTCTGTGGGTCTCATTTTCAGTTTACAAGAATTGTGCGTTCCCTACAGAAATCTGAAGAACAGTCAAAGATTTTTCTTCTGAGCATCCCAGTGTGTGTGCACAAGCACAATCACACGTGCCTGTGTGTGTGAAAGTGGAGAAAATCCTGGGCATTGCTCCTTCACATCCCCCTTTCCCTCTGACCACGTAGCAGGGTCACCCCCAGTGGGCACAGTCCAGAGCAGGACTCTCAAGGAGCTGCAGCTGGATGCTTCAAATCAGCTTTACTGGAAAACCTGTGGCCTTTTGAACAGCCAAAGGGACTACTTTGAAATTTGTATCTGCAAGCAGGGGGACCAGATCTTTGTTTTGTGAAAAAAATATTGGAATTCTGTTGACAGATGTGCAACAGGGGAGTGGGAGATTGCGTGGGAGGTGCAGAAATCATGGTGGTAGTGGTGGTGGTGGGAAAGGGGCTGGGAGCTCGGATAGGGAAGCCCAGCAAGGCAGACCCTCACCTGCAGAAATGAGGGTTGCTCCAGGCTGGATTCTGGATTCTGCCTGCACCCCTGGAATATGGGTCTTTTTGCCTAACAGTGTCCACCCCCCCAAAAAAAATAAAAGGCTTTGGAGAGAATGGTTTGATTTATTTATTGTCTTTTTGGCAGGGACAACATCGAATGCTTGGAAGGGCTTCACGTAGACTAAATAACCCAGCCCACTCTGGACTGCAGTCCATTAACTGCAAAGTCCAAAGTAACCTAAGACAGGGAAAAGAATATGCAAAGCCTCAGCAGAGGCAGAGGTGGGGGAAAATCCCGAGAACTGATATTTTGGGCTGCTAGCCAGAGCACACAAAAAGGGCTGTGTGCTCTGCAGAAAGCCCCGTGCTCTCTCTCCCCCACGGGCTGCTCGGCGGCACAATTGATGGATTGTTTTGGGATGAGGGATGCTCAGGTACCTCCAAGGTGGCTCCCAGCCACACCAGCTGCTCTTTACAGCCTCCAGTATCCCCTGATCTTGCAAAGCAATAGATAAACTGATAAATCCCCTTTTGTTATTTCTTCCTGCCCTGCTGCATGGAGTCTGTGCTCTTGTGCCGAAAGGATAAAGGTTATAAATGTAAATGGATATTGTGGATAACCCAGCTCTGCTTTGCAAGGTAAATACAAAAGCATTTGCAGAAAGTAAACACAAAAGTGTAAATACAAAAGAATAATGCTGGAGGAGAGGTCTGTTTATGAAGAGATTTGTACAGGACACTGCCTGGTGCCCACACCCACAGGGTGGGATGGGATAGGATGGGATGGGGTGGATGGGATGGGGTGGATGGGATGGGATGGGGTCACAGGGGCTCTGCAGAGGCAGCACAGGCAGAGGAGGAGGGAGATGGGGCCCCACTGATGCATTTCCAGCCTGTGCATTTCAGGGGCTGCTCTGGTGGGAAAAGCAGTGCTGTGTTCATGAGGGAAATCCCTGCGGGTGTAGGTGTAGGTGCAGGAAACCCTTGCAGTGCAAGTTAGCTCATCCCAATAAAGCTGTTCCTGCCACAACAGCCCCTGGCTGTGTGGGAGCTGCCAGCATTCCCAGAGAAACCACAGCAGGCTCAGCCACATCCAGAGCATTTGTCATTTATTTCCTCCACACCTTTCTGAAGGTAAATATTGCTGCTAGAGCTGGGCCCTGCTTCCCTTGCTGCCCTTGGGGACTGCAGGCATGTTATCCTCGTGGCCAGGGCTCTCCTGCCCTCCAGCTGCTTTCATGAAAATTTAAACTCCTCCAGGGCAGAGCTGTACCTTGATAGCTGTGTGTGTCACCTGCAGCACAGAGGAGCCTGGAGAGGCCACATGAGTCAGGATGGCAGTGAATTCAGGGATGTGTCTATCCCTGGCAGCCCTGTGTTTTCTTCCCACCAAACCCTTCCATCTCTCTAAGTGGCTCTTGGGATTTCTTGGGTGCCAACAAAGTAACAGGGAACTGATGAATCTGCACAACCAGGACACCCAAAGATGGATGTAAATCATGAGTTTTAAACATGGAAGGGGTATTTTTGTTCCCTCTCAAAGGTCTGTTAAGGAGATGTGGAAATAAGGGCGATGTCCAGTGCTAGGATGGCTCCAAAAGGGGAGCAGTACTGCAGCACTTGGGCAAAATGGGCTCACCAGCTTGAGGGAAATGTGGGAGCAGGAAAATCTGTGGAGATCTCGGGCAAATTGCTGGGGGTTTGGAAAGGCAGGTTGTTCTTGGGACAAAATGGTTTCTAAATGAGCCCTGCCCAGACCAAGGGGTCCCAGCAGACTCCTGTGCTTTTCCACTGGGAGCAGGGGCGTGCTGCCACCCCTCGTGTTGGCAGCTGAGCTGTGGGTCAGGAAATGGCCAGAAACAGATGGATGTGGCTAAAGCCTGTTCCAGGAGCAGGGCTTAGGGGTGCTCTGAGCTCTCCAGAAACCCCAAGACTGAAACCAGCTCCAGGAGAGAACAGCCAAGGACGTTTTCTGCATTTATGATTTTCCGCATTTATGATTTTCTGCATTTATGATTTTCTGCAGTTTATCTTGGGCTTTAGACTGCAAAGCACTGCATGTTCCTAGAAAATTCCTGAATATTCAAGGGAGGGCCAAGTCCCCAAATACCACAGCAGGAGCCAGACCTGAGTGCATCCCACAGCAAACATTCCAGGGTGCTGGGGGCCAGTGCCAAATGCCTGCCACGCTCTCTGGGGGCTCCTTTCTTAATGAGCACAAACTCTTTGTGAATGAAGGTAAAAGGGAATGGCACTCCTGCCCCTTGGGAAGGCTGAGATTTCTCCCTCTCTGTATTTAGCCTGCCATAGCGATCACAGTGCCTTCAGCATGGGCCTGGCAGAGATTTTGGGAATGCTGCTGCTGCTCTGGGAAGTGCATTTTAGAGAAGGAAATGAAGGAGATGGAAAGGGAGAGGCTGGGATGCTGAGGGCCTGGGCTGCCTGGATGGGGCAGGAAAGGTTTGTCCTGCTTGGAGGCAGCTCTGGAGTCCATGGTGCAGCACAACAGACCTGGACACACCAGAGGAGATTTTGCTTCTCCTCCTGGCTCACATTTCCAGCTGGAAATCAGTTATCAGTTTATTTACTATGTTTTTACAAGGGGAGAGGTGTTTTCCTTGCTCTGAGCATCGAGTCTGGGCTCTCAGACACTGGCAGGCGACAGAGCTCCTCTTGGGGGGACACCTCAAACAGCACAAACCTTTCCTGATCAGCACCTCGAGCTTCTCTCTGTGATTCCCCAGCTCCTCACAGCCTCTCTCCACTACCAGAACGGGCTTGGAGGCTGTGATCAGGATTAATTAGAGCCGTGATTAGAGCGCTGAGGTTTGGGAAGTGATGTAGGGGCTGAAGGTGCCCAGCTGGCAAGGGGAGGGAGGGAGTGGGATTAAAGGAAGAAGCAAGGAGATGCTGGGAAGCTTTAATTAACACTGCTGTCACCTAACGATGGCTTTGCTGTGTTTACTCAGCCCCTCCAGGAGTGTGAGCTGAAAATAATCGAGCAGGAGAAGGAGGTGGCAGTCCTGCCCCCGAAGGACGCCTGTAAATGCCACAAGGAGGACTTGGCAAGAGCTCTAAACGTAAGGATTTGTCTTTGGGAATGTGGGATCTGCCTGTGGGAAGAGGTGAGCTGCAAAATCAGTCTTTAATTGACTTGCAAACTCCTGGAGTGCCAAATTCCTCTGGCTTTTTGTGGGATGAATCCTCTCCCTGCCTGGGCTCTAGGGTCTCCACTGTCAGGCAAAGCTTTAGTGCTTAGCTATATTTTGGTTTCTGATCTCAGTATTTTCTAAATCCAGGCAGAACAGAATTTATCCCCTCTCATTTTGTTCCCTTTGAATTTTGTCAAGGTGTGTTTATTTTTACATTCTCTTTAAATACACCGTGCAACCAGAAATTACTCCTTTCTTTTACTATTTCAGATTCCTAATTTGTCATCCATGATATAATTTCTCCCTTTTGGAAACACAATTTTTTTTTAATTACCTTGTGCCTACTTTATAGCTTTCTGCGGTGGTTGATGGTAAAATTTTATAGTTTAACAAAAATACATATTTAAACAGAAAAACAACAGAGAGATTTATTTTTTCACATGGGACTAAACCATGAAGATCTCGCCTAGACTGCTTATAGGGGTTTAATATAAATTTGACATAGTAAGTTTTATATATGAAACTATAATATGAAACCAGATATGAAATATAATATATATATAATTATATATATATATATGAACTATAATATGAAATATTTGTGTTGGATTTGGGTTTTTTCCCCCTCTAGGTTGACTTACAGACCGGACTCTCTGAGTTTTCCGTGCTCCAGCGCCGCTCAAAACACGGCTGGAATGAATTTTCAGTGGAGAACACAGAGCCAATATGGAAGAAATATCTGGACCAGGTAGGGATTTTCTGCACAGATCCTCATTTCTTGGCAAAACCAAAACTTGGCTGGGTTGCTGTGAGCGTGTGTCTGCATTGAAATATTCAGGGTTTCTACTTCCAGAGACCGAGCCTAGGAACAGGCTGTGCCCTGGACACAGGAGCTGCTCCTTCTCCTTGGAGAAGCATTGTGAGGCTCCTTTGCAGCTCTCTGAGGCTGCAGATAACATCTGCAAACAGAAATGAGCCTTTTTATCTCCACACAGCCCACAAATCAAACGCTGGAGATCAGGGGCCTGATTGCTGGAGCATTTTTATTCCCTTTAAGGCAAGTGGTAAAATCCTGAAAGGTTTGAGGCGAGCCAGTGGTACTGGAAGATGCTCGGATTTTGGCTCTCCCTCCAGAACAGGGGCAGCTGTGGAGCTCAGGGGGGTTCCAGGGTCCCCATCAGTGACACACCAGGGACAGGCACATTCATAAATGGTGCCAGGTGCTGCTGACATCTCGCTCCAACTGCCCCCAAAGCCAGGCAGAAGGTGATATTTGGTCCCTTCTCCTGCCCCAGCTGAGTTATTCTTAAGTTTTGCTTTTATTAACTATTTCTCTTCAGTATTTAATGTATCTTCCACCTCTCTTTGAGAGCTTGTTTGCTTGTTTTTATTCTTCATTTCTGATCAATGATTTGACTGATCTTCTTGTTTAGTCGAATCACAAGGATTTGAGTTGCTTTGAAAGAATTTGGTTTTATTTCATGGTTTATCCCTTTTTTTTATTTTTAACTGATTGATATTCATTAAGCTTTTGGTAATCATCATTAAATCTCTCCAAGAATTCTTTTATTCCTGATAAAAAGTGAGATGCTGTTTTATTTCTGCTCAGCCTTAAGAACCAGATTCTCCTACAGGGACACCAAAGGGATTCTTTGGTGCATCTCTGATCCTCCTGCAACCTTTTGGTGCCTCTGGTCCAGCACTTGAGCCCCAGCCCTCAGCAGCCCCTTGCTATGGCTTTGTCCAGCTGCTATTTTTGTAAACATCCCCTTTGCCTTGATTTTCTAAAGAGAAATGAAGGGACTTTCACCTGTGGATCCAGCCAGGAATAAATTTTAGCCCTGATTTTCCTGCTGAGCAACACCACGCATCTGTTGCACAAAGCAGGCAGATTTATCTTTATCTCTTTAATTCCTTTCATCAATTCCCACATCAGTTAAGCAGAGCTGTAATTTTCTCAGGTAGGAAAAGGGGCCTCAAAATCTCTGTTTAAAAATGAAACACGTAAGCACCTGACTCCCACAGCCCTCGGTCCAGTGGAGATTTGAGCAGATTAATTAAAGAAAAAATGAAAAAGAAGAAGAAAGAAGATTTCTGGTTTCAGATTCTAAAAAGACAGTAAAGTTTTTGTTTGTTCTCATTGTGCATGTAAGAAGCTTTTGGAATCAGCTCTGTGCTGTGTGTCTGCAAAGGGGAGCACTGCCTGTGCAGAAAGGGGAACAGGGGGGGATTCCTGTGTTTTGGTGTGAACTTTGTGATGCCTGCAAGAGCTGGAATGGAGGCCAGAGTTAAAGAGAATAAAGGACATTTATTGAGGCCTTCAAAGGCCACACCTGGGCAGCACCAGGGTTACAGATCAGGCTCTGTCTGGATGGCTCCAAAAGGGAGGCAAAGGGCCCAGCCCCAGATCTCACATTTTATAGGTTTGGGTCCATTTGCACACAGGAGTCCCACTTGCCTCTTCCTTCCACGTTGTTTTTACTTTGAGCCTGAAGTTTGGAAAAAATGTCCCTGAGTCCCAATTGGAGTGGGATTGTTGTGTCTTCATCACCCTGTGAAAGGATCTCAGTAACCCTGAACAAAAGCCACACCCCAATGCAGAACAGAAACCCCAAAAACCCAAGGCATCATTTGTCCTGCTGGTCCCCAAGGCTGCCCTTGGTGGCACCTGTGGGGCAGGAACAGCAGAAACCTGGCCACGATGCACAGAGGGTCCCTGCAGCCAAAGCACACAGGGACCCTCCCCATGGGGTCTGCAGCCAGCTCAGCTCCAGCCCCTCTCATCCCTCACTCCATATTTTCCTTGTTTCTCAGTTCAAAAACCCCCTGATCCTCCTGCTGCTGGCCTCAGCTTTCGTGAGTGTCATCACCAAGGAGTACGAGGACGCTGCGAGCATCACCATGGTGGGTGTCCCCTGTCCTGCATCACCCTGGTGTGTGACACCTCTCCTTTGTCCTCATGGTGGGTGTCCCCTGTCCCCATGGTGGTGTCCCCTGTTCTTTGTTCCCTTGCTGGTGTCCCCTATCCCCATGGTGGGTGTTCCCTATCCCCTGTTCCCATGGTGGTGTCCCCTGTCCTTTGCCCCTGTGCTGGTGGCCCCTGTCCCTGTGCTGGTGTCCCCTGTCCCCATGGTGGTGTCCCCTGTCCCCATGGTGGGTGTCCTTTGTCCCCATGGTGGGTGTCCCCTGTCCCCATGGTGGTGTCCCCTGTCCTTTGTCCCCATGGTGGGTGTCCCCTGTCCCCATGGTGGTGTCCCCTGCCCTTTGTCCCCATGGTGGGTGTCCCCTGTCCCCATGGTGGGTGTCCCCTGTCCCCATGGTGGTGTCCCCTGTCCTTTGTCCCCATGGTGGGTGTCCCCTGTCCCCATGGTAGGTGTCCCCTGTCCCCATGCTGGTGTCCCCTGTCCCCATGGTGGTGTCCCCTGTCCTTTGTCCCCATGGTGGGTGTCCCCTGTCCCCATGGTGGTGTCCCCTGCCCTTTGTCCCCATGGTGGGTGTCCCCTGTCCCCATGGTGGGTGTCCCCTGTCCCCATGGTGGTGTCCCCTGTCCTTTGTCCCCATGGTGGGTGTCCCCTGTCCCCATGGTAGGTGTTCCCTGTCCCCATGCTGGTGTCCCCTGTCCTTTGTCCCCGTGCTGGTGGCCCCTGTGCTGCCCCAGCCCATCTCTCAGTGCCACAGCTGTGCCACCCCTCTGTCCCCAGGCTGTGCTCATCGTGGTCACCGTGGCCTTCATCCAGGTGGGTCCTGCAGAGCTCTGCTCCGTGCCCGTGGCTGCCAGGGGGAGAGCTCTCCTCTAAGCTGGCTTTCTTCTCCCTTCTCCTTTGAAAGGAATATCGCTCAGAAAAGTCTCTGGAAGAACTCAACAAGCTGGTGCCCCCCGAGTGCAACTGGTGAGAGGTGGCTGCAGCAGGGGGTCAGCAGGGACTGGGGCTCAGAGGGCAGGACCAACAGGAGAAGAAAATTATTCCAGGCTGTTGTGCACCTAATGAGAACCTGGTCTCTGGAGAGGTGGCAACTTGAAAGGGTGCAGCCTCAGGTCGCAGGGAAAGAGGATGAAATAATCGGTATTGACGAGAAATCATTAGAATTTTAATTTAATTATGAGGAGAAAAATTAGAAATAAGGAGTAGGTGCCCTGTGGGATTGAATAAATGCTAAGAGACAGGAGGGTCCCAGAAAAATCCTGCTCTACATCCCTGCAGCATCCTGCGTGTCACTGCCTCCCCAGGCAGGGAAAACGTCACCTGTGTATAGATTTTTTTTGCTTTAGGGTAATTCTTGACCCCAAGAGATGGGCACAAAGCAGCACCTGAGTGCAGGTGGGTTGGGGTTCCTGTCCCACCTGGTGCACACAGGTTGGGCACAGGCACAGCCAGGTCACAGCCCAAGGAGGAGCTGCAGGGGGGATCAGAAACCACTTTCCCCACGGCTTTGATGTTTGTTATCAGTGCTGGAGATTACAGGAAACGTTTTTCCTACTTATGTCTTTGCAAATCAGTTTTGTTGCAGCCAATAGAAATAAGCTGTGAGGCTCAGGGAAGCCTTGCCCTGCCAAAGAGGTGTGGGGTTTTCCTCTGGTCCAAAGTTCACCCTGGAGCCTACAAACCCCACTGTTGGTTCTTTATTTATTTATGATATGACGCCAGAAGCATCCAACTGCCTGGAAGGCACCACTTTGAATGCAGCAGTGGAATGCCAGGGGTAATTCTAGCTTTAAAAAGCCTCTTTTTAAGCTCAAGAATCTGCAATTCATTATTTAAAGCATGAAAGCATAACTTCTTATTGCTCCTCTACTGTATAAATAATGTTGAAGTCACTTCTGAAATGTAAATCATCCATAACCTGCCCATCTGTTTATGAATTGAAACAGCCCAAACTGAACATAATCCTCTGCTCCTTGGTATGAAGATTTTCTGTTCTTATTTACATTGGAAGCTCTTTGGGACAAGGCTTCTTGCTTTCTTGCCAGCCACATTCCCAACTTGCAGAAGGAATAAAATCCTCAGAGCTTGGTTCCCTTTCTTCTTTTTTTTTTTTTCCCCCATTTGCCTCGTGCAGCCTCAGGGAAGGAAAACTGCAGCACCTTCTAGCACGAGAGCTGGTGCCTGGAGATATCATCTACCTGTCTGTGGGTGACAGGGTTCCTGCAGACCTCAGGCTCATCGAGGTAAATACAGCTGGAAACGAGCCTGGCTGGGAAATTTCCTTGTCTCAACAACGCCAGAAATGCATCTTTTAAATTAGGTTACAGATCTGCTGGTGGATGAATCCAGTTTTACTGGAGAAGCTGAGCCTTGCAACAAGACTGACAGTGTCCTGCTGGAAGCTGGGGACATCACCACACTGAGCAATGTGGTTTTCATGGGGACCCTGGTGCGATACGGGAAGGGAAAAGTGAGTCCTGACATCGCTGATCTTTTCCTGGACGATAACTACAGATTATTTTATTGTGGGCATGGGCTGACAGGAAAAGGAGAATGACAGAGTTGGTTAGATTGGATATTTGGAAGGAATTGTTCCCTCTGAGGGTGGGGAGGCACAGGTTCCCCAGAGCAGCTGTGGCTGCCCCTGGATCCCTGGCAGTGTCCAAGGCCAGGCTGGATGGGGCTTGGAGCAGCCTGGGACAGTGGGAGGTGTTCCCATGGCAGGAAGTGGGATTGGATGGGCTTCAGGTCCCTTCCAACCCAAACCAGTCTGGGGTTCTCTAGGTTTCTCCACCTCCATCTCTCTTTTCCCCCTTTTTTCAGGGCGTGGTTATTGGCACAGGTGAAAATTCCCAGTTTGGCGAGGTGTTCAAGATGATGCAGGCTGAGGAGGTAACACAATCCCTGTCTGGGGAAATTCTGCATGTCCTGGATGAAAGTCTGTGAGCAGGAGCAGTCCCAGGAGTCAATGCACTGGGTTCAGCTCTGCTTCTGCCACAAAATTCCCTTGTGAGTGAGGGACAAGGGTGTGACAGAGAAGGACAGGGCAGGCTCTGCTTGTTGGGGGGTTGAGGGTGGCAGAGGCACAAGACAACTGCAGGCACCATGTGTGCACAGCCAGGCCTATGTGAGTCACTTGTTCTGGGCTGACCACCATCTTCTCATCCCACCCAACAGCCCAAGAAAAAACAGTAATGTCTGATTTTTCCAGACTCCCAAAACACCTCTGCAGAAGAGCATGGACAGGCTGGGGAAGCAGCTGACCCTGTTCTCCTTTGGGATAATCGGTGAGTGGGGTGCAAGGCTCACACTGGCACGGCTGGCTCTGGGATCCCCCTGTGCTCCAGGGCTGCCCTTCCAAAAGCACTTGTGGGTCTGGGTTCCCTGGACTTTGGGGGTTCCAGCAGAGACAGCACTGAAGGAGAGATTTGGGTGCCTCATTGCAATTTCAGTGCTACAACATTAGGTAAAACATGTTAGAAATTGTTTTTTGAATCAGATCATTTGCTCCCCCCCAGGTTTGATAATGCTCATTGGCTGGCTGCAAGGGAAGCGTCTCCTCAGCATGTTCACCATTGGAGTCAGGTGAGAACTGCAGAGCCCTCTTCTCTTTGATTTCTAATGAAATGTCCCAAGGAATTCCTTGGTCAAAACAATGGACATTTCATGTAAGAGAACTTGAGTAAAACCTTTCATAAATACACATTTCTCATGCACTGACAAAATTAACGTGAGGTTTAAGCAGAGTGGAGAAAAACAAAACCAAACTTGAGGGTTTATTTAATTTTGTAAACTGTTATCTTGAAAATCCTCACTGGCACCTCTACCTCATCCTGCTGTGAATGCCCTTTCCTGTCTGTGCTATGAGTTTAGTGGGAGTGTACCAACAACAAACATTGCTCTTCGATGTTCCTACTGGATTTACATCTAAAGAAAGGCATGCACATCTCATACAGCATAAAAAAGCATGCACAGCTTCTTAATCAAACACAATAAAAAGTGTGTTTCCAGTAGTGCCCATAAAACCTGTTAACTCAGTGTTGTCATGGCTCTAAAATCAATTTTTAGAAAGAGAAGTGTTCTATAGAAATAAAACAAAATCCCAGGTGAGGAGACAACAGAGAAGCCAAACTGACTCAGTGCCACCTTCCTGTCTCCCAGGGAGATGTGGTGGCAAAGAAAAGTGGTTAACCCTGAGTTTTGGAGGGCAGATTATGGTTTTGTAAGGTCTCCTGGATTACATTTTGCACATGCCTAGAGGCATTCACAGTTTCCCAAAGGAGCAGCTAATATTGAATATAGACTGTGGCTGGATTTCTCCAGCATATCAGGTGTTGCAGGTTTTGGTGGTGGGGACATTTGGGGAGCTGGTTCTGTCCCCCCAGAGTGGGGTAAGAGAGGAGTGAGGGCTGCACGTGGCCAGGAGCCAGTGGCTAACGTGTGAGCCCTGACGCCAAGGAACATTCAGCTCCCATCCTCAGAAAGTTAAATAAATGAAATAAAATCCAGCCTCTAAATCCCTGCTTAGCCAGAAATTACTGCTCTTTGGCAATGTAAAGAAGAAAAATAACTGCTCTGTCAAAATCATCCAGGAAAAGGTCGAAGGGCTGGATAAATATCCTGCTTTTGCAATTACAGCGTGCCAGGAGTCCCAGGGGTTATTCCCTTCCACCCTTAGGAAAACTCAGCCCTGGGAATGTCCCTTTGGCACCTTTGGGTCAGTGCTTGTGCTTTGGCCCCTGTGTTGAGGCTGTTGTGTCTCTGCTGTCCCCAGCCTGGCCGTGGCTGCCATCCCTGAGGGCCTCCCCATCGTGGTCACCGTCACCCTGGTGCTGGGCGTGCTGCGCATGGCCAGGAGAAAGGTGATTGTGAAGAAGCTGCCCATAGTAGAAACCTTAGGTAAGGCTGCAAAGGGGCCCCCAAGGCTTGGTCACCTGCCAGGCTCCAAAATCTGAGCTGGCCAGGCACAGGCTGGCCTCAGGAGCCTCGGTCTAATCCAGAAAAGTAAATTTGGAATAGGCTTACTGGGATGACCCACTCAGAGTTAAATATGTTTTCTATCCTGTGTTTCTCACCCTTTTCCCTTGTTTTGGTGGTATGGACACAGGGATGTGCTGCAATCCAGCCCATGGGGAGCAGAGCCCCTTGTCAGACACACATTGGGTTGAAATCTTTGTTTCTCCTCCCTCTTCATGCTCCGGGATCCTCCTGCAGATCCGCCTTGCCCACTTCTTCAGTGTCTGGATAAAAAACCTCCCAGCCCCTCAAGTCAAGCTTGGCAGCATGAATAAAGCCATTTCTCCTTCTGCAGGCTGGGTGGCCATCTCCCTGAGATCCAAAAAGTCACGGGGAGAGGGGCAGAGGGGACTTTGCGAAGGCATCCAGCACACCCTCACAGCTGCAGGGTACAACGAACCAGGATGGAATTTTTCTTTCATTTCCAATTATCTTTAATTTGTCCTTTACTCCCAGGTGGCTGTACTCCAGGCTTTGCTGCTCTGCCCTGGGTCAGGGTAGCAGGGGTATGAAGGAGGAGACACGCTGCCTATTTAGCACCACTCATTAAATGCACAATAAAGACCAAGCCTGGTCTGTGCACTTCCCAAAATCTGCTGCATGGCCAGATCCTGCAGCTGAAACCTGTCCTCTTGGGAAACACTGCTATTGTTTGAACTGCCCTTGTTTGTTCTGCAGCTAGGGAATCTTATCACCCTGATTTTATTGTCTCTGCCCTGACCCAGGACATCTGAAACGGTTTTTCCCTCGTGAGGGAATTTGTTCTGGTAGGGCTGCGCCCACAGAGGCGGAACTGCAGGTGCAGAGAAGGCACAGCCAAAACTGTTAAACTGAAAAGGAGAAAAACAACCCTTCTTCTTTAATTATCAGTAAAAATGAGGTATTGGAGGTCACGGCTTTGATCTTGGCTAATCCTTCAAGTGTGATTCGTTTCATTGCAGCCCAATCTGCTTTATTTTCTCTCAAGGCTTTTACCTGGAGGTCATTGTGCTGGTGGGGTCTGTGCCTGAGCACTGTGAGCACCTCCAGGGAAGATATTCACACTAAGGAGGGAGCCTGATTCTTGTTTTGTATTAATTTCCCCCATTCATGGGAGCAGAAGCAATCTGGAAAGTGGTGGCTTTGCAACTTCACCCTTTTGTGGTATTCTGTGAATGGGCTTTGGAAAAACATGCTTTACTGGATCAGCATTGGCACAAAGCAGAGCACAGGGGCAGTTTCTGCTCTTAGATGTCAATCCTTGAGTATTTTTTGCAGCAGTCTTTAACCCATCTCCTCTCAGTCCCTTGGTGAGGCAGGGAAGGGTTGCTATTCCTGATTTAGAGAAGCGAGGCTTAACTGGCAGGGTGGGAATTGAGCCTGTCTTTTTGGAACAGAGCAGCTGTTCTCTCGTGTGATATTACAACTCAGAAACATTCACCAAGACAATGTGACCCTCTTCAGGCGTCCCCTGTCACATCTCACACCCAAGTGATGCTCACAATGCCCCGGTGTGCGCTCAGATCCTTTCCTTCCCTGTTGGAAATCTCATCCACTTCCCGACCTCTCCTCCCTTTCACCGGCGCAGTTTAAACAACATCAGTGAAACTTGTTCTCCCTCTTCTCAACCTCATTGCTGGGCTGCATTATTTGTCAGCTCTGACCAAACCATGCCTGCCCCAGGTTGCTGCAATGTCATCTGCTCGGACAAGACGGGCACCCTGACGGCCAACGAGATGACCGTGACCCGGCTGCTGACCTCGGACGGCTGCCAGGCAGAGGTGAGGATCAGGAGCCACTGCAGCCTTCCCTGCTGGAATTCTGCAGCACTGAATTTGCCTTTGGTTCTCTCAGGCCCAAACGAGGGAGGCTGGCCAACCCCAAAGCCAGTGATTTAGTTCAATGTGGGTGTGTTGTGTGATGAGAGTATTTGATTTGTTTGATGTGGTGTTAGCGGGATGGTGAATGGAGGGAATTTGTGGTTTGGGTATTTGTGGTTTTGGGGTTTGTTTTGTATTGTTTCTTGCACATTCCATAAAGAGGAGTTTTTGCAGCCCTGGGGACAAGCAGGGGTGGAGCTGAGGGTACAAAAACTGCTCAGGTACCACGGAGATGTTCATTGCCATAACCTGCTGTTCCCTGCTATTACTGAGAACCTGCCACTGACCCTTGCTGGCCCTTCTCCTGTAGGAATATTTATTATAAGAGCAGCTTCATTCTCTGCTTGGTTCCTTCCTCTCTATGCAAAATGGGGGAAAATGCAAAATGTGAGGCAGAGGAGAGACAGGGCAGGGGGCAGGGCTTGAGCAAACCCAGTGCTGCCACTGCTGCCAAAGGTCTGCATCTCTCCCCTGATCTGCAGGAGACTTCTGGAATCAGGGCAAACACGTTCCCTACAGGACAAACTGACTCCTTTTGTCCCTCAAAAGCCATTTCAATGTGACTTTGTCACTGTCTGCAGCCTTTCCTTTAAGCGTTGCTTTGAGAGGGAAAGAAGAACCCATGCACTCCTTCAAAATGAGAATTTCCTTGAGTGCAGCCCCCTGCACACATCTGCAGTCCAGTCCTGTCTGGAAAAGGGGACATTTCCCATCCCTCTCTCCCTCCCTCAGGTCAGTGGAGTGGGCTACAATGGAGAAGGAAATGTTTATCTTCTGCCATCCAAGGAGATCCTTAAAGAATTTTCCAACATCTCCATTGGGAAACTTGTGGAGGTAAGTATAAATTATGAACCACCTTATCCTAGTTACATTCAACTTTCAGTTGCACAAATAACTTTGGATAATTAGTGTGAGAAAAACAACCCCACTTCTGTAATTCTAAAAAGGATATTCTTGCTAAAACAGTCTCATGGAAAGACTGAGAGTGATGTGATTCCTGAGGTTTAGGAGTGAAAGGCAGTGATCGTAAAACATGCAGGGAGAGACCAGAGCCATCACCTTCAGGAGTCAATGATATTCTGGATAAAAATACAATTCTAGCAGGAGACAGACCAATACATTTTACCATATTCAGGTTTTTAATTTGCACAGTTTCCAGACGTTAGCCAGCCACACAGTCAGTTTATAAATTTATGGTGATGTTCTCTGGGTTTTGTGTCAGCTTTACATAAAATTCTGAACATTCAGCTATAGGCTAAAGTGGGTGTTTGGGTGGTGAAATGATTTGAGTTGGAATCTCAAATGGAGATTAGGTCCTGTTTTATTCATACTGCATATTGCAAACAATAGTAGGAGAGACTGAGCTCTCATTTTTATGATCTATCAAGCCCACTAGATGTATCTCATGTTTTCTTGATGTTAATTTATCCAAAGCATAGTATTTTACCAAAATACCGGTGTACGTTATGGATTAAGTGGCTTTAGAAAACACAAGGACTGATCTCAAGTGATGCTGCTGTGGGGAAATCTTTTCCCAAAACCTTTGGCATGTGGCTCCTTTCATCCCCCAAACTTCCATCATTCCATTTAAAGAGATGAAAAAGCTGTGACTTCAGTAGTGACAAAAACAGCCCATGTAAAGCTGTCCCTTTCTCCAGGCTGGCTGTGTGGTCAACAACGCCGTTATCAGGAAGAACAGTGTGATAGGACAACCCACAGAAGGAGCTCTCATTGCCCTGGCAATGAAGGTAAGATCCTTGGAATTTAACATTTTCCTGCAATTCAAATAAATAAATAAATAAATGAAAGCTGGATTTGTGAGGTCTGGCAGCAGAGTGAGAGTGTTTGAAATTCCCCAGAGTGGTTTTAGTCCTCCCTTGTCTCCTCTGCCCAAGGTCACAGATGTCACAAAGTCAGCCTTTGGTCATGGACAAACACTTGAGCTCCTGTGCTGACAGCAAGCATTGTTTGGCTTGGTTAATCCTGCACTTAGGCTGGGTAATGCACATTTCTTTTGTGCTCAGACAGGACAGCCTTTGCTATATTTCCCTGCACGTGCCAATTAAGAGTCCAGCAGGAAAACAAGAGTTAAAAATGGGCAGGAACAGGCTGGATTGCATAGGAGAGAATCTGGATTGCATTGGGTCATCTGCTGGCTTTCACTTTTTTCCTAATCATGATTATGCAAAACAAGATGTTTTTATGAATATTGCACTGGCACACCTGGGCAGAGCTGTGAGACCCCTCCAGTGCCACCTCCTCAGTGTCACCCAGCTGCGGCCTCAGCCCTCGGCTGGGCTGTGAGGCACAGGAGGTCCCTGATGAAATGATGCCCCTGCAAACATCTGATCTTACTTCCTGCTTTTAAAGCTCTTAACTCTAGCAGTGAAGTCATGACTTTTAAATTTTTTTTTCTTTTTGAACATTTTGAACATAAATTCATTTTTTCTTTGTTTTTCTTTCATTTCCCCAAATGCTGAGTTAAAACCTTCCTCCTTGCTCTGGAATTAGTAGCCAAGCAATAGCAGAATATGAGGGAGGTTGTCTTTCCTATTTTTCTTTTTAATGTTTTGTTTTGGTGGGAGCTGGGGACAAAGGTGATCAAAAGCAGCTTCCAGTCTCTCCCACTTCACCTGGAACACCCACACACTCTGCTGGAGCAGGAGTGTACTGATTTGGACTGAAAGCTTTTGTTGTGAATTGCTTTTTGAGTGTAATTCATCAAGAAATAATTCAAAACCACAGCCACGACCGGCCATTCTGTTATTTGCTATTTCCCTTCTTCTTTCAAGTGGAGTTGCTGGGAAATAACCCAGAAAAGAAACCCAGTAATCTGCATAGCCCATTGCTTTGCCACAGGTTTAAGGAATGGACTTGGTCCTCCTCTGACCCAAAGCCTCACAAAAAGGCAGGGCAGCTCCCTAATTCTTTAATAATCTATCAGGAATCAAGCTTCAAAGTTTCATTTATCCCATATCAGTCACACCAAAAGGAAAAAATGGTTTGAAATATGAATTTTTCTCTCCTTGCGTTTTCCCTTGAGCTCTGTGGTATCTGACAGCCCAGAAGGACACAGTCAACAGTCAGTCCTTGTGATATGGGAAATATATCCAGGTTTTGGCAACGTCCAGCCTTACAATGCTCTTTTTGTTTTACCTTGCTTCAGATGGAATTAGCTGACATAAAGGACATTTATGTAAGAAAGAAGGAAATTCCATTCAGCTCCGAGCAGAAGTGGATGGCTGTGAAATGCACACTGAAAAATCAGGTAAAGCAAACAGAGGCAGGGGCTGGTTTAGTGTTTCTAATTGTGCACCTCAACAATGGGCATGAAATGGTATCTCTTCAGCAAATAATGCTTTCAGGAGTTAACTATGTCGGGAGAAAACGGAAAAAAACCTCAAAATTCCCAACTTGGGTGGATTTTTAGCTCATAAAGCTGTGTTTGAATGGAAGGAGGGAATACTTCTCATACAGTGGTTTGAGCAGGGGAACAAAAGCTTTTCAGAGATAACTGACAAGGAGAGAGGGGTCTGGTGTTTGGGAGAAGAGGCTGGCCCTTTATCCCTCACTGGGTTACAGAGCTTATTTTGGCTGATATTCTCTGGTTTAAAAACTCACCAACCTTTTCATTAACATGCTGTCTGTGAGGGCTGAACATGAAAAATGGACAGAGCAAAAATATCCCATCCTATCCATAATATATGCTCCTGGGCATCTCTCAAAAGGTAAAAGAAGAAGCAGGGTCTTTCCTACCTACAATTAAAGACCTGTTCATTTAAAATGTGCTCCTTTTTTTTGGATAAAGTGTATTCTCTCCTTGCTTTAAAGGATCAGGAAGATATTTACTTTATGAAAGGAGCATTTGAAGAAGTTATCCAGCACTGCACTCTGTACAACAGTGGTGGCATCTCATTGTCACTCACACCTCAGCAAAAAGCCCTCTACCAGCAGGAAGAAAAGAGAATGGGCTCCTCAGGACTTCGAGGTCAGTCCTTACTGCCCATGTCCCTTACAGGCTACCTGGCCTAAAGCTTTCCTGCTCTGTCCTGGTTAGGATGGGCACAGGCTCAGTCCTCACAGAATCACGGAATGGTTTGGGTTGAAGGGACTTTAAAGCTTACCCCATCCCACCCCTGCCATGGCAGGGACACCTCCCACTGTCCCAGGCTGCTCCCAGCCCTGTCCAGCCTGGCCTTGGGCACTGCCAGGGATCCAGGGGCAGCCACAGCTGCTCTGGGCTCCTGTGCCAGGGCCTGCCCACCCTCACAGGAAAGAATTTCTCCCTAATATCCAACCTAAATCTCCCCTGGTTCAGCTTAAAGCCCTCAGTTCTTAATGTCACTTCCGTGATCTCTTCCCAGCTCTTGTCAGAGTGCCAAGGGCTGTGTCTTAGCTCCGCTAGATGATCTTCTTGTTGCTGTTGTTGTTTCTTTTGGTTTGGTTTTTTTTTTTTTTGTTTTTGCTGTGTTTAAATTAATGAGCTTGAAAAGAACTGAAAATAGGCCCTGGAAATGTGAATGTTTCTCTTCCATGGGGTGCTGTGCTTGTCTGGGATGCACTCTGGGAGATGCACTGGAGAGCTTTGTGCTGCTCCTGATCTAAGAGCTGCTCTGCTGAGTTTTGTTTGTGGAGAAGGCAGCAACAAAAAACCATTTTGAATGGAGTTCCAAGCATGGATTTAGGTGCTGAGATTTCTGTTTGAAGCTCAGTTCAATCCTTTGTCAAGCCCAAACCTCTCCTGATCCCAGCTGCCTGTCAGTGCACAGCCCACAGGAGCTTTGTACACGCGTCACCTTCTTCACCAGCAGGAACAAACATCCCCTCAGACATCTCAGACTTTCACACAGTAACACAAACACCATCCCTCTCGGGGTTTCCTGTGCTGAAGATGACCCCAGATGTGTAAAAAGTCTCTTTTCTCCAGCCCAGCTGTCCAAGAACCAGTCTGAAGTCTTTGGCTCTCGCTCTCAAGGTTGTTTATTGTTGGTTATCAGAAAACATTTCCAGCCTGGCCTGCAAAGCTCTGTTCAGCAGAGCAGACCAAGGCACTCTGCCCTCCCCCAGGGCTGCTGCTCTCTTTTATACTATAAACTACAAATACTTTATTTACAGTTACTTTCCAATAGCTGTCACCTGTGTCAGACTGTGTCCCTTTACCTCACACCAATGCCCAAGTGCCACCAGCACCCAAGAGATGGAGGCTGGGAAGAAGAAGGAAGGAGCACAGGACAAGGCCCAGTTCCCTCCATCTTGCCTCCCAGCTCACCATAGTGAGAATCCTAAATCTGCACTTTTGTGACTTTTCCTTCTTCACACAGAGGTGGGAATTTGTTCCATGGATCAAACTCAAAGGCACAAGGATCTCTGGCTGCATGCCAGGGTCTCTGACTCCCCTGCCAGGGCTTTAAACCCCCCTGGGCTGGGCTCAGATCAGCCAGGGCTGGCACAGGGATGTCCTGAGCTCCCACACATCCCCAGGTTGTAAGGAGATGAGGACAAGCCTTGGCAGCTGGATCTGGAGGACGGTGCAGCTCATGGACAGATTCTCCCACCCTGTGGTTAGGAACTCCTGTGCAGCGCTCAATTCACAATATCCAAACCATCTGCCCTTGTGACAATGGCTAATTGCTGCTCTGAAGGGAAGTGATTAATTCAGGCAGCTGCTGCAGCTTTTGATTCCATCATCAAAGCAACACTGACATGAACCCCTGGCAAAATATCCTTGAGTGATTTAAGAATGATTGAATGATAACGGGAGTGCACCAAGAACAGAGATATTTACATGGTGGGAGTTTCAGTGGTTCAACTGAATTTACATGTCACATTTTTAGGTTTTAAAAAAAGTGCAAGTTTTTGCAGGAATGCTATTCTTTAAATTACTAGTTTAATAGTATCTGGTTTAACATAACACTGTCCAGATTTAATCCATCTGCATTTAGGGAAGACATGGTAGCTGGCTTAAAATTAGAAAGAAGGAAATCCTAAGAAAAATGTGTCAAACAGAAACACTCTTGTTCAGAGAAACTATCATTTAGTGGGCTGAATTTTTGTGTCCATACAAAATCTGATTGTAATTACTAAAGATCTGCTTTTAATGACTTTTTCTTCTGGAAAACAGGCAATTTAATATCTTCTCTAAATATTCTTTTTAAAGCAGGGAAGCACATCATTAACAATTTACTCTTGTCTTTTTTTTCTCCTCTCTGTTACTAGTACTTGCTTTGGCTTCAGGTCCAGAACTTGGCAAACTAACATTTCTAGGTCTGGTTGGAATAATTGATCCCCCAAGGGCTGGGGTGAGAGAAGCTGTTCAAGCCCTGTTTGAGTCTGGTGTGGCAGTGAAGATGGTCACTGGAGATGCCCTGGAAACAGCTGTGGCAATAGGTACCAAACTTTGCTGCTTTCCTGGGCGCCTGGGTATGTCTGTCACATCAGACAAGCGTTTTATCCCTCAATAATCAACTTTATCATTGTTTTTGTGTGTGCAACAGAGGCTTTGAATGTCACTGAGTTTATGCTTTTCCATTGAAACAAACATTAAATGGAGTATAGAGCAGCTACGAACTCTGGGCCAAATTGCTGTAAATTAATTCCACCATTTTAGCACCAGAAATGGCAAAATCTCAGTGTAAGGCTCTTAAAAGACACTGATAGCATTGCTTGAATTATAGAGTCCACTAATATTTAGAGTGTTATCTCTTTTCTTTGCAGGACAGAATATTGGTCTCTGCAATGGGAAGCTGAAAGCCATGTCTGGGGAAGAGCTGGACCAGCTGGCAGAGGCAGAGCTCTCCTCCACTGTCCAAAATGTAATGGCTTTGATTATATTAAAAAAAACCTATTTCCAATAGCTTCCATCTAATAAGAGACTATATTTTGTCTTTTTCTTTTTGTTTTTCAGGTTTCTATTTTCTTCAGAACAAGTCCAAAGCACAAACTAAAAATAATAAAGGTACTAAGACCCTCTGGAATTCATAGTATTCCTCACAAAAGCAAGGGAGAGGGAGCCTCAGTTCTCTGGATGATCTGGTTTTCCCCAGCAGCATCAGCTCGAAGTAAAGGACTGTAAAACCCCAGCTAGAGCACTGGCACTGTTTTTCTGAAAGTACTAGCTGTGGAATTGGACTTGATGATCTTTGTGGGTCCTTTCCAGCTCAGGATATTCTATGTTTCTATGACTTTTCTTGCAAGTCTGGGCCTGGGCATACAAAAAAAAAATAAGCTAGTGAGGTATTAGCAACTCTAACATCAGGAGAATGATTTCTGAGGGTTTTACTCCCCCTCTTCTAACTTCTGCTGGAGTTGTGAGATTCCTTATACTCCTGAAAAATCAGTCTCCTAATTCTTGGTCTGAGTTTGCCCTCAGCGTGGTGCCGAGTCCCTTCCACCCTCAAGCAGAGCTTCTGACCTTTCAGTGCAAAAAGAGCAAAGCAAATAATAAAGACTCAGAAATTGCCAGCATGGCTTGTTTGTGTCCTGGCTGGAGAGGCTCTGAGCTGTCCCCTCCCACAGGCCTTGCAGAGGGCTGGTGCTGTGGTGTCAATGACAGGGGACGGCGTCAACGATGCCGTGGCCCTGAAATCCGCGGACATCGGGATCGCGATGGGACAGGCGGGGACGGACGTCAGCAAGGAGGCTGCCAACATGATCCTCGTGGACGATGACTTCTCAAAAGTCATGTAGGTTTAGAGATTTTCTTACTCCTCAGCTCCTTTCTGGCTGCAGCAAGCCTGTTGTGTGAGGAGGGAATGGGAGCAGAGAGCCCCAGGGTGGCTCTGGCTCGTCTCTAGTTGCACACGTGGCAATGACTTTTCTCCCAAGTGGTGCTGACCAAGCCACCTCTCACCTGAAAGCCCTGGCTTCTCATTGCTGTAGCTAACTGGGGATCTGAGAGCACCTAGAAGTCTGGGTAGATCAGAGCATTTTTTTGGTCAAAATTTGGACTCGATGATCCTGGAGGTGTTTTCCAACCTTTGTGGTTCTCCCTCATACTCTGCCTCATCCAGGAAGCTCAGAGGAAAAACATAATTTGCAATGCTCTGTTGGTTCATAACAACAGGGAGAGTGGGCAGGGTACAGTGAGTATATAAATAGGTCCCAGGCCTGCTTTATGAACCAGAACCTGGCCACGGTACCCAGGTTTTCAGATCTACTCCTTGATAAAGGAATTGTAATGAGAAGCTGCACGGAAAACCTCCTCCTGAGCTGGGCTCTGAATTTCCATTGAAATAAGGGCTACAAAAGACAATTTGTGTTTTGAGTGTCATGGGGAGCTTAGTGTAAAACAGTTTGAGTGCTCTTGACTTAATAAACTCCCCTCTTCCTTCCAGGAATGCAATAGAAGAGGGAAAGGGAATATTTTACAACATAAAAAATTTTGTCCGGTTCCAGTTGAGCACGTAAGTTCCTGTTCGCTTCAGCTCCTGTGAAAGCACCTTCAGGGTAAGGCTCTGCAGAATAAAAGTTCTTCTGTGCTTTGCAGGAGTATTTCAGCTTTGAGCCTAATTACCCTGTCAACAGTGCTCAACCTACCAAATCCACTCAATGCTATGCAGATCTTATGGATCAACATCATCATGGATGGGCCACCAGCACAGAGGTATGGAAGAGTCCAGTGAGCAAAATAATCTTGGGTTTAATATGTCTGAATTTGGCATAGGAACACAAAGTGTTGTGATTCCTCATCAATCATCAGCAGTGGTTCAATAAGCTGCACTTTTGTTCCCTCCTGGTCTTTCAAAAAGCACTTGAAGTTTTCTGTATTTTCCTGTTTTACGGTGGAATCACTTCACTGTCCCATTTTCTGGGAAAAGGCCTGTTATCCCGAAAGTATCACCTGCTGGTAGAATGGCCAGGGAATAGTAGGGATATGGCCCAAAATCACAAGACTTAGGAACCTCACCAACTATTAATTACAACTACAACAAAATACAATTAGAGCTTCTACATTATGCACACTCTCACAGTTAGCTCTCACTCCGGGGTGGGATTCTGCTCTGGTGATCTAATGTTATTTTAACAGCTCAATATGCAGAAAAGACCTTTTGTATCAGTGTCATGGACAAATTCATGGACAAATTGCTTGAATATTCATGCTGTATTCCAGAGAATTGCATCCTCCATCCCCATCCTGGTTTCTCAGTATGTCCATTTTGGGACACTTTAACACATCCTCTGCTTCTCTTGGAGGCAGCCTGGGGGTTGAACCTGTTGACAGGGACACCATCAAGCAGCCCCCCCGGTGCATCACAGACACCATCCTCAGCAAATCCCTGATCCTGAAAATCTTCATGTCAGCACTCATCATCATCAGTGGAACCCTCTTTGTCTTCTGGAAGGAGGTGAGGCAGATCTGCACTCAGATCTCGTTTCCATCAGGGCGGGTGCAGCACAAGGTGAGGGCGGTTTCTGAAGGACATCAGGACTTTGTGGAATCCATCCCATGGGCAAGGATCAGCGTGGGCAGAGGGCTGAGAAAGCAGGGTCAGCTCCCAGCTCTGCTCCTGCCTCCCTCTGGTACCTCTAATTTGGTCCTTCCAGTTCAGAATGGGAAACCTCTTACTTGATGTGGCATCAATACTTTCAGGGACTTTTCACCTCTAGCTTTCCATTTTCCCAGCAGAAAATGCCAACTGCAATGGATTGATTGCTGTTGGTACTTTAAGTTTCAGTAATTTAATTCAGAATGTTCTTTACTCAAAGTCCACATCAGTTTAAGAATTTAAAATAGAGTTGATAAGATCATAAACATTAAAATTAACAGAGAGAACTGAATGCTGCCTATAATAACTAGAACTAGATTTGCTCCTTTGTTTTACTGCCCTTTGATTTGACTGGGCTCATTAAGGGGAACATTTAATTCTTCTATTGAATTGGCATATTTTTGTAAGGTTAAACTAACCCCTGAATTTTTGTGTGCTTCCAGAATCCAAAAGGGGGCATAACTCCTCGAACCACAACGATGACTTTTACCTGTTTTGTGTTTTTTGACCTCTTCAATGCCCTGACATGTCGCTCTCAGGTGAGATGGCTCTGTCAGCAGTAATTTCTTGTCTCAAATCACAAACATAAACATTAGAATAGCAGCATTTTGCATAGTAAGGGGTTTTTAAATGTTATTTAAAGCAGTATGATTTTTATCAACTTTTTATATAGATAAAATTATCCATCACAGTTCAAGTGCAACTAAATTTTCCGTTATGTAGCTCTTAGTTTGTGTTTATGTAACTTAAAAGGTAATGGAGATGAAATGGAAAGAAACAGGGTGGAATTTAGCTCAAATAAAGATTGGGAAAAGTTATCTTAATTTTTTTTTCTTTTTTTCTAGACAAAGCTGATATTTGAAATTGGCTTTTTCCGAAACCACATGTTCTTGTATTCTGTGCTTGGGTCATTTTTGGGACAGCTGGCTGTTATCTACATCCCTCCACTACAAAAGATCTTCCAGACAGAGAATTTAGGAGTGTTAGGTAAGTTGCAAAATAAATAAAGGGTTTTTTTGGGTTATTTTTTCCTTAAAGTGACTTTAGAAAGCAGATGCTGTTCCCAGTTTGCTCTGTTAGCTCCCAACACATCTCTGGGAGGGGAAATCAACCAACGGCTCCCATCTCTGTGTATTTACACAGAGCTGCACCCAAATAGTAGGAGTATTTAATATTATCCCAGCTTAGACTCAGAATTGTGATTTACTGCACATAAATGCAAGGAAATGGAGACATGCCAAGATTTTCCAGCTCTGTATGATGATATTTCTCAGATCATTATGAAGACACTTCCTTGAGAAAGAGCTGGGTTAAACTTGAGTTTCCCAGCTGAAATGCAAGACAATTTTAATTTCCATCAGCACACTGCACCCCCCACACTGTGCTAACGGGGCTGTAGTTGTGAGCAGGGGCAGGGATCCCAAAGAATTCCTGTTTCCATGTTCTAAGGGACTGTCCCAGCTGTGGGTGGCCCTTGTCTCCAAATTGTGCTAATCTACATAGGGCTGTAGTTGTGAGCAGGGGCAGGGATCCCAAAGAATTCCTGTTTCCATGCTCCAAGGGACTGTCCCAGCTGTGG